>PVIW01008518.1:0-20314 GCA_004026585.1 Noctilio leporinus
TTTTTTTAATTTTTTTTTTTTAAGATTTTATTTCATTATTTTTAGAAAGAGGGGAAGGGAGAGAGGCAGAGAGGGAGAGAGACATTGATGTATGGTTGTGTTTCACCTGCCTCCAGCCACAGACCTGACTGGAGACCTGGTTGGCAACCTGGTATGTGCCCTGGCTGGGGAATCGAACCTGCGACCTTTGGGTTCGCAGGCCGGCACCTTAACCGCTGTGCTACCAACCAGGGCCATGGTTCCTTTATACTAGGTTCTTGTCTAAGCTGTTCCCCTTCCAATCCTTTCCTTTTGATTGGGGCTTGTTTCTTGGTCTCCCCATTCTAGGTTACTCTTTTTTTATATTTTTTAGTTTCTGTATATTAGATTAATCTCCTTTGACTCCCTAATTTCATGGGGTAGGCTTCTGTGGTAGGAGTCATATTGGAGTCAGTGGTGCACTGTCTTTGATCTCCTGAGCTAGATGCTCTGGGGATGCCCTGTGTGTGATTTATATGGGCTCTCTTGTTGTAATTGGGTTCTGGTTGTTGTTGGTTCATTCATTAGTGGTTCTTCCTTCTGGCCACAGCCCGCTCCACATCTTTACACTGTTATAAAGGTGCTGACAGAACAAGATAGAACAATCAAAAAAACAAAACCTACATCAGCAGAAGAACCACCCCCCCCAACCACAACAGCAATATCAACAACAAATGAGCAAATATTAATAAAGGTGAAAAGAGAATAAAGATATTATAAGAATGGAAAAATAATATGAGATGAGTAAAGGAAATATGATTATGAGAGGGTAGGTGGAGGAGAGATAATAAGTGTAGGGATTAGAAACAAAGCAAAGAAAGAAAGAAAGAAAAATTTTACATATAAGTTAAAAAGGGAGGGAAGAAGGAAAAATGGTGTAAGAAAAGGGAAGAGTATAATATAAAATTAAAAAAAAATAGTGAAAAAATAGGAATAGAATTGAAGAAAAACAACCACAGCAGAATATCAATGACAACTGAGCAAAGATTAATAAAGCTGGAAATTGAATGAGAATATTATAAGAAAGAGAAAATTAAAATATATGGTATCTACAGGAAAGAAAATTGAGTTTGAGAAGATAGAAGGAGGAGAAATAGTAAGAGTCAGGAATAGCTAGCATTCTAAGAAAGGGAAAAAATAAAATTTCAAACAAAAATAAGAAATGGCAGGAGAAAAGAAAAATAGAGTAAGATAGGAGGAGAGTAAACTATGACATTTGAAAATAGAAAAATAGTGAACAAATAGGAATAAAATTGAACAAAAACAACAACTGCAATATCAATGACAAACTAGCAAAGATTAATAAAAGTACTAAGAGAACAAGAATACTATAAGAAAGGAGAAAAGATTGTGAGCCGACTAAAGGAAAGAAAAATGATTTTGAGAGGACAGAGGTAGGAGAAATAGTAAGAGTAAGGAATAGAAAGAAGGCATAGCAAGGGAGAAGATAAAATTTAAAATGAGAATAAGAAAGGAATTAAGGCAAACTGGAGTAAGGCAAGGGAAGAGTAAAATATGAGATTTGAAACAAAAATAAAATAAAGTGATATAATAGGAAGAAAATTGAAGAAAAAGAAAAATTGCAATAAAGTTACACAAGAGAAAAAAAATGATGCTAATACTAAAAAAGAATGAGGTGCAATTCATCTCAGCAGAGTTTGGTGTTTGCCTCTGTCTCCTTCTGGACCTGATGCTGTCAGATGGCAGCCCCTTCTCTCTAGGCAGCCTGGGTGAGGCTACGAGTGGATCACAGTCTGCGGCTGTCCCTTTCAAGCTTGGCTGTGTCCAGGCTGGTCCTCCCTGTTTTGCCCTGCTTTTTATCAGCACAAGGCCCCAAGGTGGGTTATCTTAAAGTCCAGCAGCACAACAGGTACCACCTCCACCTGCAGTCAGAGGGGACTTCTGGTGCAGTCAAGAGGGTGAGATTCCTAGATCTAACATTGGAGGCACTGTTCAGTTTTGAAGGAAGATTGTGGGTGTGCTCCCCTGCCCCTGTGCCACCCATTTTGGTCTGACCTGGATTATTTCAATAACGTATAGTTTCTGATGAATTAGCTGCCCATTTCATGTGAGATGCCAATTTGTGTAAGAGGGTCAGCTCTTTCCTGCTTGGCGTTGATGGCAGTTCTGTGTAAGAGCCGAGGCTGGGCAGGGCCCTGAATTCTCCTGCTGCTCCAATTTTTGTGCTCTCAGCCCAACTGATTTCAGTGAAATAGCCTGAGGAACCAGTGCACCTTGTTGAGGCCAAGAAATATTCAGAAAGCCCCCCTTTGGCATTTCCTTCTTTCCCTTGTGGATATTCACTCAGCAAGGGTTCTTGAACTTGGATTGACTGTTCTGCAGAGCTTTCCCATTGGATGTAGTGCTTGCAATCCTGCTGGAAGGGTGCTGAGCACTCTCTTCCCTTCCCGGAGGCTTTTATTCTGTGGGGGGAAAGGGGTTTGCTTGGCTGTAAAGAATTTCAGGCACACAATTCTTGCACGTCTATCTCCCAGCCCACTGCCCTCACAGGAGACAGTCATATAAGCTCTACATTCTGCATAGCCCAGCCTGCCAGCCATGCTGGGTGGGACCCAGCAATCCCTTCACTGTTCCACTTTCTGAACTCTCTGCCCAGCTGGATTCAGTGGGAGCAAACTGCACTTTCAGTCTGGTCTCTTTGCTGTCAGAGCTGCTGCCTGCGTGGTCCCTGCCCAGCTACACTTCAGCTCTTCTTTTAAAACGTATCTATATGGCACCCACATTGCAGTACTGAGTCACTGTCAGTTCCCTGCACAAGTGTCTTCCCCAAAAGTGAAAAGTCTCCTCTGCCATGGCTGGCTGATGCCGCCAACTGACCCAGGTGCAGCCCCTCATCATTTAGAGAGATAGAGCCCCTCTCTGGCACTCTCCTGGTCGATGCTGCAGGTAAGGTGTAGCCTGGATCTCCCAGACTTTGTATATCCTCCCCAGTCACTCCCAGTTAGTGTTGGGGGTTCCCTATGTGGGACTAAGGCCCCCTGCCATGTTAGGGGAGGGGCCTACAATGCTGCGATTTCTGCCTGGACTCTACTGCTGCAGGTGCCACGCACAGGGTATTTCCCCTTCAACTTACAAAATCTCCTTACCAGACAGTGCAAAGCTACTTCTGTACTTCTTGGCTTCAAAACTTCATATCAGCCGTTGATTGTTCAGGTTACCTGTCGGAAAATTAGCCAAAAGCCTGAGCTGGGGTCAAGAGCAAGTGGACTCAACTTCCACCTACTTGGCTACCATCTTCCAATCTCCCTAAATTTCAATTTTTTAAATACTATTCCCTTGTACTAATGTTTTTGTCTAATTGGGGTTAAAAACATGCTACCTCAAAATGTGGCACATTGGGATCTTGAATATTTTAACTGAAGGAATTCAAGAAAACTACAGAAGCAGGAAGATTACTCTGACCTTCTAAACTCCCTGCCATGCACACACATTCTCTGAGGTCAGTCATAAACTGAGGTGCCAGCTATACACTGAGAAGAAAGGAGCATTCCACATTGGAAGACAGAGGAATGCCAGAAGAATCTGAACAAACAGGCCTTGTTAAGTCTCTCCTAGTTCCTAGGCTTACTTAACATTCTTTGCCCTTACCACATTTCTTTACAACTGTTCACTCTTCATCAGACCTAGCATAAAAATAGTTAAGTTTAACAGTCTCTTTGGGTCTTTATTTCATAAGGAAGTTCCTACGTCAAGTAAAACTTATATCAAGTTGCTTTGAATGCTTTTCTCCTGGTAATCAGTCTGTGTCACTTCAATTTTCAGACATAGCCAAGAAGACTAAGAGGGTCAAGTAAAATATTTTTCTCCCCTATGTTATGAAGACAAAAAAATTAGACTTTATTTATTTTTGTGTTCCCCAAGACTTGCATAGTTACAGGCCCATACATTTAAATAAATTTTAATTAAACACACAAAAAGCAGCCAATAGTCAACGCAGTCATCAACTTCAGGAACCTGATTCACCTTTGGAAACTTCTGTTTAATATTAGTCTGAATAGTTGCTGTTACAAGTAATATGAAATCAACTTACATTGAGAAGATAAAGGTAGGTTTGGGGCAGGATATGCAGGTTAAACAGGTCACAGGAAAACATACCAGGACCACAAACAATATTATCAGGGTCATGTCACCCTTGTCCCATCTTTTGAATCTGCTTTCTTGGGTGCTGGCTTTGTTCTTCCTAAAGCTCTTTCTTCATGCTGGAAAAAAATGCCAATGGCAGCTGTAAGTACATACGTGATCTACCATCTAGCAGTCCCAGGAAAGAAGCAAAGACTTATCTCCCAAGTAAAGCCACCATAATGGCTCAGGTCAGATCATTTTGTTATAGAGTAGGAGAAAGCCAAAATTCCCCACTCTGTGGTTTGGAAATGGAAATACAGGCTTTATCCTTTGAGCATCAGGAAAAATAGAATGGACAGTACCCGTAGGATAGTGACGAAAACCTTTTGGGTCTGTGCAAGATTCTGTGAGTGGTCGGAGCTGGTTGCCTTACCCACTACATCAAAGGCTGCAATCAGGGATTTAAAAATGAGGTGGCAGCCATTAAGAGAACACGCAGGAAACTTGAGAAGTCAGAGAGGACTCCCGTGGTTTGGGAGAGAGGGGTTGGGCACGTGCGGTTTGCAGGGGAATCACATGCAGCCTGCAAAAGGAATGGCACAGGTGTTCTGCGCAGAGTTGGGGAGGGAATGTGCAGTTTGAGGAAGGCTAGGGAAAAACAGACAGTCTAGAGTTAGGAAGTGTGCAAGCCCTCCTCCAATCAAGTGCAGACAAATGGGAGCTACCTGGGACAGTATTTTAAAGGGAGCAGGACTTAACAGCAGAATTGCACCATTAATCTAAATTTGTATAACCTTTAAATAAACAAAGTTCCTTTCTTTTTTCACCAAGCTCTGTTATTATGAGTTTTTCCAGTGGCTGGCAAATGGGCCCCGTATAACTGAAAAGCCCTTAGGATTCTGTTTCAATTTCAGGCTCAGTTTCTAAGGATGGGAGGTGAATGTTCCAGGCCCAGGCCATGTTCATACACCTATAATCAAGGTGAAGACAGGGCAGCCACCATCTACCATCACTCAGTGCCGAACAGCTAGGGTAGTCTGTTTAAGAAGAAAAGGGAATGAATGAATACTGGGGTAGGAATAATAACTAAATCCTTTTTGTTTATAGCTTTGAATGTCACATAATTTCAGTTGTGACATGTTGCCTGACATTAGTCCTCAGCTCTAAGCTCCCTGGAGAGCCCCCTGGTTATAAATTCTCGTTTCCTTTAGCTGCAAGTTTCCCTGCTGGATTTTAGTTCAAGCCTACAGCTTTTCTTTTAGTTTTTGTGTGGCGGGGGTGGGGGTGGGGGGTGATCACATTCAACTCCAGGTCAGAAAAAGTCAGAAGCAAGAGACAGATCTGAATGCTGCCTAATAGTCCATTTTTAATCAGAGGAGAGCAATTTTCCCCTCTCAAAGGAAGGCTCTTCACATCAGGTATTTGGCTTTGAGATGCTTGCTGATTAATTACTTACATTTACATAACATTAATCTCCTTTCTGATAATTTAGCTGGCTTCCCACTGGTTCCTGCCCACCTCCCCCATCAATCTGGCAGAACACTCTTGCTTTTAAAAGGCCCACTACTACTTTTCCAATGCATAAATTCTGAAAACATACTTAAACAAGCAGAATAAGGATTTAGGCCAAACTGTAATTGATTGTTTTATTTTTTTCCATGTTATGAGGAAGATGTCAAAAATGCTTAATCTATACAATTTGGTTTGAGTTGTGTATATAAAAAATATGTTTCCTCTGCTTGGAACTCTTTCTCAACGTTTTTGTTTTTGTTTTTCCCAGAATCCTATTCATTCAACAAAGCTTAGGTCCAATAACACTTCTTTTTAAGGCCTCCCAGGCCTACTGGTTGTTATACATCTTTTATTACCATTCATCTCACCACCCTTGGGCATTACATTTATCCATTTAGTCAACATTCAATCATTGAGCTCTTCCAATACTAAACCCTATATAAGTGCTAAAGATACAAATGTGGTTTAAAAACAGTCCCTGTTCCTAGAATCCCACAGTCTAGAGATGTGTGCAAGGTAAAGTGATGGCACAAAGAAAGGACATCAGTCAGGAGAAGATACTTATGCAAGTTCTTGAGGGAAAAGCACAAGTTCAACACACAAGCAAGGAAAAGGGTTGGCAGTCTTCAGATAGGGCAGAAAAGGACCTTGTTCGGGACTCTATGCTTTTAAGATCCCATTGTGGCCTTTTTCCAGCTCTGTACTACCCATGCACCTCATATTCTAAGTATCCAGGACACTGACCTTACCATTCACCTCTGCTTGCCTCCTTGCGGTGCTCTCCAGGCTCCTCTTACCATGGAGTCATTTCGTTCCTTGCACATCACTTAATTTCTCTCAGTTCCGCAACTTTGCACATGTGATTCCTTCTATCTGGTTCTCTCTAACTCCTACTTAATTTTTCAAATGGCTACATCTCACTCATCCCTACAGTCTCATCATAATGCTCAGGGAGGCTACCCTCAGCCTTCTCACTCTGGTTAGCCTGCCCTTTATCGCCCTGTATTTTTCCCACTGTAACCTTTTATTACAGGATATTGTATCTTCTGCTAGACTAAAAGCTCTGGCATAGTAAGATGCTATGTCTTCATAGCCTCACTGATGTCTTCCATAGATGTTTATCCATTTGCTGAAGGAATTATTAAATGATTGAAAAAGTGAATGAATATAGTCCAAGTTGACAGGTAGGCATATAAAGTTTAGGTTCATTTTCTCAATTGAAAGCTGAGCCAGGATCCTGAGGCTGGTAAAACTACATTTCAGACAAAAGCAGGGAGAAATTGATTTAGGCACAAGTCTCAAAAATGAGGTCTTATTCTAGTTCTTTTTTTTTTTTTTTTTTTTTTTTGAGTTATGTCTACTTTTATTTTTTTAATTTCTATTTTATTGTTATTCTATTACAGTCATCCCAATTTTTCCCTCATTGCTCCCCACTGCCCACCCCCACTCCCACAGTGAATCTCCACATGTTATCCATGTCCTTGGGTCATTTATACTAGTTCCTTGACTAGACCCTTCCCCTTCCAGGGGCAATGTAGGAATGTACTCACTGAGATCTCTACCAAGGAAGGATAAGAATGTTTTTATTAACCTAGCTGTATATTTGATAGTTCTCACTTTAGGCAAAAAGGCATACCCATACTTATTGTGTATCTACTATTTGATAAGCACTATGTAAACCATTTATATTCATGGACTTATTAAATCCTCACAACTCCACAGAAGTATTTACTAATATCTACCTTTTATCCAGGTGGACACTGAGGACTAGAGAGATTAAGCAATTTGTCAACGGCCAGTGGATTTTGGATTTAGAATTCAAATGCAAGTCTATTTCTGTCCACTGTATCACACTGCTTCCAGAGGTGGGGGAGGGGTCATTTTAAGGGCATTATATGACTTTTGATACTTGGGAGCCCAGTTTAAAATTCTAAGAGGAAAGTGATGAGGGTCTAAACTGGAGGACTGTGAGGAGGTGGGATGGGGATAAGGAGAAGATAGATTTAAGAGCTAACTATAAGGTAAGAACTGGACTGGTGACCCTAATATACTATTCATTTTTTTAGTCATTCATTTCATTATTCATTGAACTTTATTATGTGTCAGAGAAATAAATGGGAGGATAAATATGAGTAAGGCTTGATCTCTGCATTTAGTGAACTATGATTCTAAAAGAGGCCACACATAAAAACAAAGGTTGCTCCAGTGTCACCATGTCCTTTTGATTCTAACTATTTAATATTTCTACCCATTTCTTCTTTTCTACCCTCACTGACATGTGGTTCACAGATTTTACCATTTCTCACCTATTGCTGTAGTAATGTCATGCCTGGTCTTCCTGTCTTACATGTAGTATTAATTGGAGTTTAATGCCATTTTGTGATTTTTCTTCCAGGAACATCGTTTTCACTTCATCGGCAACACAAGCACATCCTTATTGTTTACCTTTAAAGTGTATTTGTGAACATTAACATATAAATAACCATTTATTCAACATCTATTTATTGAACACCTCATATTGTATATGCCAAGCTCTTGAGTAGGTACCAAGTATACCTCTATGAGTACAATATACATGACAGGTTTGAGATTACAGACAAATGCAATACAGTGTTGTAAGTGTGAATGTACAAAATGATATAATGGGACAAGTTATGGCAGAATATAGGAGGGGCATTTCATTCAACCTAAAGGAGTTAGGTGGGGGAAGAACATTTGAACAAAAAATGAGAGCAATATGCATGCCTATAGATATTATACAGTATAAACTCCTTTGTCCTACTCAAAAGAATTATTTGGAATGTATCATTTGAGGTACAGGGAACTAGAAATATTGAAGAAAAAGCTGGGCTATTTTTCCTAGCATGTAAAAAAATAAATTTAAAGATGGAATATATCCCCTTACTAATGACTTTAATTAAAAACTCAGAATCTATATGTCATCTTTAATACTCAAAGGTATGTTATGAGGGTACCAACTAAATTATGTCTGTCTAATCCTTTTCTCAGTCATCTTTTATCCTTCCCATTGCTTCTGTTGAAAGAACTATCAAAGATCCATTGCCCTGCCCTGGATATGAGGTTGATAAATGAGAAGATTATTTCCATTGGGAATAGTGACAGGCTCCAGGCCTTGACTCAGGTTTTGAAAGAAGATGCTGCTTTCATTAATAGAAATTCATGAGTATTTGGAAGACACTGATGCAATGGTTCCTAAGTGTAGGGTCAAAGATCAGGAGACACAGGCTTAACTCAATTCAGCAGTAACTTTAAGGCCATCAGAGATCTAGGATCTCCTAAAGTAATGTCATATCAAAGTCGTATACATAGCAATAAGTGAGTTTGCTGCTGGAATTTGCAGGACCTCTGTTTACTTTTTTGTAGGCTCTGCTAACCCATCTGTCCTGAGAAGGAGACCACCTGAGCCTGATCATGTTTCCAGTTCCCTAATGGGACCCATCCCAAGGACCCTAGTCCACTGAAACCGAGTGTGGATTCTTGCCCCACCTCCCAAGACCTTTGTGGTTCTGGAGAATGTGTATAATAGTGTGAAAGGAAGAGAGCAAGAAAGAAATCTATAAACACATCCATACTCTTTCTCTTTCTTACCCATTATACAATACATGTAGAGAAATGCTTAAGACCTCTTATACAGTAATACAAATATTTCTAAGGAAAACAACTTTCTGCCCTGGCTGGTGTGGCTCAGTTGGTTGGGCATCATCCCACAAAGCAAAAGTTCACAAATTCTGTTCTCAGTCAGGGCACAGGTCTAGGTTGCAGGTTCGGCCCCTTGTCTGGGCTTGGGGCTCATTAGAGAGGCAACCAATGGATAGTTCTCTCTCATACTGGTGTTTCTCTCCCCACTTTTGTCCCTTCCTTCTCTTCTCTCTAAAAATAAATAAAATAAATTTTAAAAAAGAAAGAAAGAAAATCAATCCTTACTGAGTATGTTTCATTTACCATGTACTTTCACAGGTTCCTATTGAAAAAAGTAAGAAAAAAAGACTTTCTTTTCCTGGAAGTCTTTCAGCTCAGGAAGGCACTTCAGCATGATGGTTGAGAGCATGAGCTTTACATATATACGTATGTATATTTGTGGTCAATCTTACTCCATATGTATTAACTATGTAATGGAGATCATGTCCTTCATCTCTCTGGGCCTCTTTGTACTTATTCATACAATGTTGTGGATACACTAACTGTACTCACATCAAGGTTGTTGTGAGAATGTTAAGCTGACAAAGTAAACAGATGGCTGCTGAGCCTGGCACATTGTACATTTTTAATAAATGGCAACCATCATTGCTGATGGTGTGGGTGAGCAACCACAAACCCCATATTGAGGGATAGCCAAGCATTGTGCCATGATTGCCAGGTGTTTTTCAAAGCTTGACCAGGCAGTTTCTAAGGCTCATCTCTACATTGGCTGAGACTCTAATGGGGAAGACACCAACCCCCTCAGCTGTCTGTGCCACTTAGTGTCTCTGCCGGGCTGCCTGTCACTCATTCCTTCTCACCTCCCTGCACCAACCATTGTCATGGAGGCTTCTCAGAGATAAAGACTTGCTCTTCCTCAAGAGGAAGGTGGAAATTTTCTTGCCAAGTTCCTCCACTTTCTACTAGCAGCTCCAACCTGTAGGCTAAGGCTTGTGTAAATCCAAGAAAACAAATATTTATTGAGCTCCAGATCCTTACACTAAATAGTGGTGATGGCTGCCCATTGTTCATGTGCTCTCCACTTCAGAGCCAGCCCTTCCTTTCTTCTTTCCTTCCTTCCCTCACCTCTCTCCCCTCCTCCTTTCCTCTCTTCTTTTCTTTCTTTCTTTCTTTCTTTCTTTCTTTCTTTCTTTCTTTCTTTCTTTCTTTCTTTTTTTCTTTCTTTCTTTCTCTCTTTCTTTCTTCTGGTTGACTTTCTAGCTCTCAGCCTTTTTTGAAAAACCATCCCACAAACAACAGACCTAGTCCAAAGTGAGCTTATTTTTTACTTAATTTACATCAATGATAACCACTTCATGAGCTACCCTTTCCAAGGACGGCTCACTTTAAAGATAGAATATCTCTAAGTAGTAATAACTAAATTCAAAACATTTTTATTATTGGTGGAATTCCAGGTACCATAGGAAATTGTAAAAGGATATGCTTAGGACAAAGAATCCTCCATTACCCCCTGACTTCTCTACTACACCTCCCCCAATGTATAGCAACTGCTCGTGAGGGAGGCTGGACATGGAATAAAATGATTGAAAACATGTCCTTTTTAAAAATTATTTTGTGGGTCTTTATTTAAAAATATGATTGTCCAATTTAGCCTTTTCCACCAACATGGGGATGAGAAACCTTCACAGACTCCACAATCTTTTGCTTAGCAGCAGCCATTGCTATCTTTTAAGATGTTTCCTTAGTTTTTTTTTTTTTTTTTTTTTTTTTGCTTCCTTGGCAGCCCTGATAGTTTGTTCTCAAACTATCCTAACTTCAGGGTTCTGATTCCTCTTGGCTGTTATATCAGCAAAAGATGCACCATGATGGCCCTCTGGAATTTTACTACACAGCAGTTTCTCTTCTTATGAATTTCTTCTTCTTTTGTCCCTTTTTGTGCTTTCTTCTGTAGAAGACAGTCCAGTTTATCTGTCCAGGGTTTCTCTTAGAAGAAACATTGACTCTCATTTTGCATTAATAAATTGGAAAACCTTCCTGTCAGTCCTAGCATAGCACCTCCCATGTCCAGGGAACATCTTGTACACACTGAAACTGCACAGCTCAACCTTCATGGCTGCAGCTGCCAGGAAGAAGGCAAGATGGTGAAGAGTTGTCCTCCCTTTTTAAGGAAACTAAAACTCTTTTAGAATCTTATTTTCTTCCTTCATTCAACCCTTGAATTTCTAATCACTCTGGGAATTTGGTATTTAGAATCAAATAAGAACAAATATATTTATCCCTTATTCTGAAATAAATGCTATACAGCTTTAGCAGACAATCAACAGAATTTGACTCTTGAGATTTTTTAAGGACAAAATTGATTTATTGGTAGGATTTCTAGGACCTTGTGAAAGTGACAGGAAGGCTGAAGCACCAGACATGAAAAATGTGCAGGAGTGAAGAGGTCAGGCATCAGAGAGTGGAGCTGTGGTCAGCCCCCAGGAGCAGTTTTACTGGGATACCACTTGACTCTGTTGCTACCAACAAGGAAAACCAACAATTGTTTCAGGTTCTTTGAGTCACACACTCAAAGTTCAAGACATGGGTGGGAGCATCTAATTGGCTAAACATAAAATATTCCCACAGCCAGGTAGAGTGAATGGGAAGATGTCTCACTAGCTTCTTTACAGGGATTGGAATCCTGCCACCTAGCTAATCTGTGACTTATTTCAAGTAGCATAAGTGTTCATATACCAGGTAACCCCTGCCCTCCAAAGGTAGGTGGGAGCTCCTTCTGGGATCCAATAACCCTGATCTTATCTATGGGGTTTTATCCAATAGCTTAAACTAGACCATTGTCTTTGTCTTCTTCTCCTTAGCATGGCTTAGGAAACAGATTTGTTCATCATTTTGCCTTTTAGTTCCCTTTGATTTCTCATTCCACACTATCTTAGAAAACTCTAAACCACTTCCCATAAACCTATTTGGGTAAATAAGTTATTTTGTCATTTGTTCACTTTCACTATTATCCGTGAGATCATACTTTCATCCAAAATGTGCTTCTGGTTCTCTTGGAATCCCTGTTACCTCACAGCTTGAAACTGATACTGATGCTAAGTTGGCAATAATATTCATGCTCTTCCATGGAATGTCTATGTCTTGGACTCTCCTTACCTTTCATCTCACTCAGTGGAGAGTTAGATGACACATGCCAACATCCTTCAGAGATGTCCTATAGAGGAGCTATTGTGCTATAGCAGTCCACTATTGGGGGTGCCAGCATAATGTACAGAACCAGGTCTGGGTCTTCTCTTCCTCTATCAACTCATCAGAGAGCACTTGCTATAAGGCCATGGATAAGGCCTGGGAGAAGAAGGCAGTGTAGCAGAAATGAGGACCATTGGCATTTGAGTCACTTCTTCATGTAACTTACTTGTGCCTTCACAGCCTGCTCAGAACTAATCACACATAATACCATTTCCTTTTAATGATGGAGTGTTTCTGTTTACACCCAACTTGATGAGTCAGATAACATCTAGTTAATTACGGGCAGTTCAGGTCACATGGTAACTTGTGGTCCATGGCTAAGCATTCAGTCTCTGCTAAGGCCTTATAGTAGTCCAGGAGCTGTTTATCAAAAAGAGGGTATTTATCTGATGGCAGCTCCAAAGTCCTAAAGGGATGGCACTATGGGGACAAGCCAAAGTCTACAGCATCCCTATCTGTCACTGGCATGTTAAGCACCATTGGATCTGCTGGATCTTATGGCCCAGTCATCAGAGCAGCTTCCATAGCAGCCTAGGCCAGTTGCACAGCATTTTCTTGTTCTGGACCCACTCAATTTTGGGTCACCTAGTTAAATGGGCTACAGCAGCACACTGAAATGAGAAATACGTTGCTTCCAAAATCTAAAGAGGTCACTAGGCATTGTGTGTCCTTCTTGGTTGTAGGAGGGGCTAGATGCAACAACTTATCCTTCCTATTAGATGGCGTATTCTGACATACCCCATACTATACTGACTCCTAGAAATTTCAGCAAGGTAGAAGGCCCCTGAACTTTAGTTGCATTTATTTTCTAGTCTCTGTCACCAAAATGTCTTAATAAAAAGTTTAATGTGATTGCTACTTCTTGCTCACTAGATCCAATCAGCATAACATCATAAATGTAATGGGCCAGAGAGATATCTTGTGGAAGGAAAAGGTGATCGAGATCCCTGTGAACTAAATTATGACATAGGGATGGAGAATTGATATCTCCCTGAGGTAGGACCATGACAGTGTATTGCTGGCCTTGGCAACTAAAAGCAAACTGCTTCTTTGGAACATTATCAATAGGAATGGAGAAAAAGGCATTGCCAGACTTATAGGTGCATATTAGGAACCAGGAGATAAATTAATTTGCTCAAACAATGAAACCACATCTGGTACAGCAGCTGCAATTGGAGTCACCACCTGGTTAAACTTATGAAAATCTACTTTCGTTGTCCAAGATCTGTGTCTCTTCTACACAAGCCAAATAGTCAAGTGGAATGGAATGTGGTGAGAATTACCTTCCTGCATCTATCAAGTCCTTGATGGTGCACTAATCTTTGCAATTCCTCCAGGATGTAGCATTGCTTTTTATTTGCTATTTTCCTAGGTAGAGTCAATTCTATGGTTTACACTTGGCTTTTCCTACCACAGTTCGGGGAACCATTGTGGAAATTCTGCCTGTTGCTAAATATGTCTATTCCAATTACGCATTATGGAACTAGAGAAATGCCACAGGATGGATTTGGGGACCCACTGGACCCACTGTAGGATGGACCTGAACTAAAACTTCATTAATCATCTGATCTCCAGAAGCCACACTTTGCTGCTGGGCCACAGAAATAATTTGGGTTTCCTGAAATTGCTGTCAATTCAGAGCCAGTGTCCAATATAATCTGAAAGTTCTGATTGTTCTCTTTTCCCCAATGTGCAGTTACATTGATAGGTCACTTTGGAGAAGACTAGGAGGAAGATTAACACAATAAATTTGTGGTGGTATATCAGGTCCTTCCTCAAGGAGACCCAGCCTCAGAACTATAAATAAGAAAGAGACAGGTGATGCAACAGAAAACAAGGCAAGAGCTTAAACCGACACTTTATAAAGGAAGGCATCAAAATGTCCACTGAGCAAATTAAAGATGCTCAACAACATCAGATAAACACAAAAGAAAGCCACACAAGAGAATTTTATGTAACCATGGAAAGTACTAAAATTTAAAAATTAATAAAAACAACAGATAGCCATGTGTAAATATGTGTCAAAAGATGTGTGTGTGTGTGTGTGTGTGTGTGTGTGTGTGTGTTCATAATGGCAGCATTTCAATATTCAAAAACTGGAAACAACTCAAAATAAAAATAAAAATATGGCAAGTTGCTTTAAATAAAATGCTATACAGCAATGAAAAAGAACCAACTGTTGTACAACAATATGGATGAATCTCATAGATACACTATTAAGCAAATCAAGGCAAATACATAAAGGCACATACTTTATGATTCACTTTACTTAAATTTAAAATACAGGCAAACTTATTCTATCATGATGAAAGTGTTAAAATAGTGGTAAACATTGCAGCAGGTGTAATGACTGTGAGGTGCCATGAAGGAGTTTCTGATGTGTTATTAATATTCCAGTTAATGTAATAGTTACAAGGGTGTGTTCACATCATAAAATTTTTGGAGCTATATAATTCCACATTTTACTCTCTATGTATATTATATTCCAATTAAAGTTTTACTTATAGAAAAGCCTAGGGGATATGTATGAGAATGAATTTTAAGAGCATTAGGACAGAGAGGAAGCAATTTTAGATTGGGCTGATTTTTATTGGTACACTCATCATATAGTTTGAATTTAATAATGTGTTAACTTGAGCAAGTGAAACTGATTTAAATTGTTTGCTCAATAATTTAATGCTGAAATCTAGACTCAGTAGTGGCCTACATTAGATTAAATTCATTTTATAATTTCAGTGTGGAATTAGCTGAGAAATTTTGAAAAGTGTTTAACATACTTATGCCTGGTTCTCACATCTAGAGATTCTTGGACAGGATTACAGCCTGGACAACAGGATTTTTAAGAACTCTCCACCTGATTCTAGTGAGAAGTCAAGGTTGAGATGTAGAGAAAGGAATCCAATAACTTAAAAAGATGGGAACATAGAGCAAGTTAGATTCATACCCTAAATAGGGTTCCCCTATTTTCCAAGACACCCCAGAAGATTTTCACTTCACAATTACTTAGAGAAATACATTGATAAAGGGAACATCCACATTTTATCAAAAATTTTGGTGGCTATTCACTGTTGATCAAGGATGTGGGCAGGAAATGCCACCATTGAAATATGCTTCATAAATTTAATGAGGATGCTAGGACCTTGGAGTAGAAAAGGTCAAATAGCAGCACTTACCCAACCAAGACAAGAATAGGCTCCAGTGATGAAGTTGATAATAAAATAATGAAATCCACACAGATCTCTAGTAATGTCTAGTTAATTGATCATGGGGCCATTAGGACTAAAACAGATGGACAATCCACTATGGTACTAATTGGCCTGTATAATAAATAAATGTTTAAAAACCTCTAGATCTGACCAACAGAGGTCTTACTTGAGCTGTAATAATAGTGAAACATAGTTTTTCACTGAATTCTCAGACCTGTGTCAGTTCAGGCACTCAGGGTCCCTTGGCTGAAAAAAATCCTAGTGTACTTGAGGTACTAACACAAGCTTGTGTCACAATTTTCTCTCTATCCATCCTTAAAGGACCTGGGATCATCTGCCAAGGTATCTGTATGCAGAGAAAAGGAAAACTCACAGGTAATTTTGAGAAATTTTGAACCCTGACTTTAAGCTAACTGTTGATTCTTGGGACCTCAAATACTATTTCAGTCTTATAGTTATGTAAGTTATATCATGAATGTTAGAGTTTTGTTCAGGGCCCATACCGTAGTGTGAGTCTATTTGTCTCGGAGGTTGCCTCAGTAATTGGCAGAAGTGCCATATTAGCTCCCTGATACATGCCAAAATTACAAACCCTGGGAGAGCAAAGGAAGTAGTGATGCTATCAATGGTCTGAAAGATTTAAAGGTGCCAATTCCTATCACATCCTCATTTAATCTATACTGAAACAGAAATTCTGGAGGTGTTGTCTAGCATCCTGTGCTTTAATCAGCCACTTGAGTGATTCTGGTATACATTTAAAGTTAGAGGAAAACAGATAGAAGAGAGTGCTTAGTGCTCTATTCAAAAATGAGAGAACATGAGAAGCACATTGCTTTAAACTGGAAGGGACAGTACACTGTCATCTAGCCTGAGAGCTTCACCAGTTCTTCAGATCTGTACCACTACTTAGTCCCCAATACCCTGTCCATCTCAACAGTACCACAAAACATCAACTGGTCCCTACATTGATAATATTATGCATATATGAACTACAGCAAAATATAATGCTACTCTAGGTAAAGTTATGAGCTACTTGTGATCAGATAACCAAGTATATTAGTCATAGAACTACAGACTTGAGCTATAGTGGAGTCCCAGACACTAGTGGTCTGGGACATTGTGGGGCATCCACTTCAAACTGAAAGACAACTTGCTGCACTCTTTATCCTAGCCCTCCTCAAAACCCAAATATAAAGGCATATTGTTACTGGGCCTGTGGAGCTTTAACGTTAACATCATAGCATGTGTGTTATTCCAACCTATTTACCAAGTCTCAGAGGAAGAAGTAGGTCTCCAACTAATCCAGGTGGATATTTGGTGCTCAGGACCCAGCAGCTAGTTTATGGAAAATCAAAGTGGTAGACGGAATGTGTGGCAAAAGCACAGTAGAAAAACAAAAGCAGAATTTTCTGGTGGCTTCAGGTATGCCTTCTTAAACAGAGACTGCATTCCTTTCAAGAACAGCTATTGGCTTGCTACTGAGCCCCGGTAGACTAACTGTCTAATGATGAAACATTTGGTGATCATGCAATTTGAGCTGCCCATAATGTACAGGGTTTTATCATCATGTCATAAAATTGTTCATGTCCTACAACACCCCATGGACAAGTATGACCATTATATAAAGAAATGGACTCAAGCAAATCCTGAAGGCTCAAGTAAGTTACATAAGCATGCGGATTTTACATCTCCAGTGTGCCTGCTCCTACAATACTGCCATCTCTTCCTCACCCCAACTCAAGGGTCTTCCAGAAAACTTCTAACAACTATTTAAGAGAGACAAAAACCTGATTTACAAATGCTTTCAATGATAAGCTGTGGCAATATAGATCCACTCAAAACAGTGGCTAAGGACAATCCTCCAGGAGGTAGAATTTCATTCATAAAAAGAAAGAGGGCCTAAAGGATGGGTCTATAATGATTCATGGGAAGTGATAGATGACTTGGCCAGATTTTCAGAGATATTAAAGGAAAATGATTGAGGATGGGTGGCAAGGAGTTATGAGGATGAGTTATGCAAATAAAACTCTCAGACTTGGTCCTCATTGGATCCCATGTGAATATAACAACCAAAGGTCCCACTGTGCTATAGGTTATTAGTAATCAGGTGAATGAAATCACTGTGTTGAGAAAGCCAGTCAGCCTCTTTCCCCAACTCTCTCAGTGTTTGTTCAATATACGTAGTAACAAATCATTCATCGTGTAGGGACACAGTCATAAGAACTTCCCCTCTCCAGGGCTGACCTGGCCATCACCACGGCTGAGTCCTCATCATGCTGGCAGCAATGACCAGCACTTAGACGATGGTAGGCTGCCAATCCTGGGGGATCAGCCAAACACCCAAGTTGATTGCATTGGACTCATTTCATCATGAGGTGGAAAATGATTTTCCCTCATTGAATAAACTTCCATTCTTGATTTTTTTTTTCTGCTCACCAATTTTGTATGCCAGTTATGCCATCTGTGTACTTACTGATTACCTTATTTATCATTGTGAGATCTCATATAACATTACTTCTAACAAGAGAACTCTATGATCAGGAAGAAAGTCAGTGGACTGATGTTCATGGGATTTGCTGGGTTTGGCACTTATCCCCTGTGCCCAACCAGCTGGTCTTAGTCTAGTAAATGGCGGAATAGTCTATTGAAGAGTGCGAGACTGTCAGTGAGAGACCACACTCAGTGAGGATGACATGCTGTTCTATGTGTTATTTGTTCTCCCATAATCAGAAAAAGTGATTCCAGGGACACAGAAAAGGAAGTGGGACTGAAGCAGTAACTCTCACTATTATACCAAATGAGTCACTTTCAAAGCTCTTCTTTTCACTTTCCCTAAGATGATAGGCTCTAGAAGCCTTTGCACCCAAGGAAGAAAGCCCAGTCTGTCAAACCAATACTACTTCAGGCTATTTTATTGGGCATAAAAGGTAAAAGAATGGGGTAGATAATCTTGACTATTACAAACAAAGCTGGGAAGGACATTCATGAAACTGTTCAAAATTCTCTAAGAAAAATTTTAAACTGGCCAAAAGACTAGAAAAGATACTTCACAAAAACATTTTAAAACTGATCAATAAGCAGACAAATGATGTTTTATATATTTAGTCATGCAATGTAAAAACCACAATGCTAAATGTTGGTGAGGATTTGGCTCAGCTGGAACTCTAAGACATTGTTGATAAGAATGTCATGTTGTAAAATAACCTTGAAAAATAGCTTGTCCATTTCTTACAAAGTTGAACATACTAAATGATGTAACAATTTTACTCTTAGGTATCTGGAAACACATGTCTATGCAAAGAATTATACATGGCCATCCAAGAAACTTTTTTCATAATACCCCAAAACTCAAATGTCTATTAACATAAGGTGAATGAGGAAACAAATAATGGTACATTCATAACATGGAATGCTAATCAGCAGTAGATATGAACTACTAATATACACAACATAAATGAATCTCAAAAACATGTTGATCCAAATAAACTAATACAAAAGAGCACACATTGTATGATACCATTTACAGTATACCAAGTTCTGTAACAGCCAGAGCTAATCAGCTATAAATTAGAGCAGTGGCTGCCTGGAGGAGAGCATAGGAATTGGTTGTAGAGGAAGGAGCTCATGGGAACTTCCTAGGATAATGGATATGTTCCATATTCCCCTGACTGAAATTTATATTAGTTAAATCTCATTGAGCTGTTCACTTAAAATGTGTGATAAGTAAAAAATAAATAAATAAGATGTACACTTTATTTTATGTCATACATCATTGATTTTTAAATAAAAAATAAAATATTTTTTGTCCCATAATTTTGTATTTTTTAGAATTATGTTATTAGTAGTTGATCCAAAACTTATGAAATATTAAGATAAGAATTGTGACAAACCTACAGGAGTAATAAGTACAACCATAGGTTCCGGACTTGAAAGCTAATTTGGTATCTGATTTGACTCTATTGTAGGAAGTGGTGAGTTAATTTTTTTAATGTTATGGGGAATTGTTATATCAAGCTAGATGGTAGGATTTTTAAGTGTAAGGATTAAAATAAAAATATATATTGTAGCTAGAAAGTCAAACAAATAAAATGTAGTAGAGCTTTTTAAAATTTCTTGACTGCTCACCATTTGAACCCTTTTATTTATTTATTTTATCTTTTTTTTTTAATTTTTTACAATTTTATTGTTGTTGTATTACATCCATCCTCTCTTTGCTCCCCTCTGTCCCCCTCCCCACCCACCCATTCCCCCCAAAGTCAATCCCCCCTGTTGTCCATGTCCATGGTTCCTTTATACTAGGTTCTTGTCTAAGCTGCTCCCCTTTCTTGCCTCTGCCTCCCCCCTCCCCCAAACCCCTTTTCCCCTGACCACTGAAGGCCTATTCCTTGTATTCCTATACTTGGTTCTGTTTTGCTTGTTGTTAGTTTTGCTCATTATTGTCCCATAATGGGTGAGATCATATGATATTTGTCCTTCACTGACTGGCTTATTTCACTAAGCATAATACTCTCCAGTTCCATCCATGTTGTTGCAAAGGGTACAAGTTCCTTCTTTCTTTCCGCTATATAGAATTCCATTGTGTAAATGTT
>PVIW01008518.1:20414-60522 GCA_004026585.1 Noctilio leporinus
TTGGC
This sequence comes from Noctilio leporinus, assembly GCA_004026585.1. Taxonomy (NCBI): domain Eukaryota; kingdom Metazoa; phylum Chordata; class Mammalia; order Chiroptera; family Noctilionidae; genus Noctilio; species Noctilio leporinus. The sequence continues at coordinate 20,420 of PVIW01008518.1, forward strand.
TATTGTAAATAGTGCCGCTATGAACATAGGTGTGCATAGGTTCTTATGAATTGGTGTTTCAGGATTCTTTGGGTATAGTCCAAGTAGTGGAATGGCTGGATCAAAAGGCAGTTCCATTTTTAGTTTTTTAAGGAAACCCCATACTGTTTTCCACAGTGGCTGCACCAGCCTACATTCCCACCAACAGTGTATGAAGTGAACCCTTTTATTTTTTGTTTGGGAAATTTTCCTAGCTTTTAAATATAGTAGTCATTCAATTAGATGCTATGTTCCCAGCCTGCTCTGTAGCTAGGACATGGGCATGTAATATGACTTAAACTCCTCCAATGGGTGTGCTCTGCTCAGGTTTGGATTATGGAGGTGAAGGTAAGGAGAGAATACTAAAAGAGTTCTTTCTTGAGCAGTGGAAACATTAAGTGCAGAAATGTCAAGTCACTTTGCCAGTAATGGTAAAGCTGCTAATCCAAATCTTGTGTCCAGCAGAAGTAAATTTGGTGGTGTCAGTTCCAACGTCTGGACTCTTACCACATGCTGTAAACTGAATTGTGTCTCCCCAGATTTCATATGTTGAAGCCCTAATCCAGTGGGATAGTATTTGCAGATGGAATCTTTGGGAGATAATTAGGTTTAAATAAATTCATGAGGGGCTGTCATAATGGGTCCTTACCAGAAGAGACACCAGAAATCTAGCTCTCTCTCTTCATCATGGACACAGTGAGAACGTAACCACCATCTGCAATCCAGAAAGAGTTCTCACCAGAACTCAAATTGGCAGAAACTTTACCTTGACTTGCCAGCCTCCAGATCTGTGAGGATAAATGTCTTGTTTCAGCCAAGTCCATAGTATTTTGGTGACAGACCAAGCAGATCAAGGTACTACAGCAGCAGTATTTTGCTCAATGAACCAATTTTTGCTTGTTTGTTTTTTGCCTATTGTTCCAGACTATGTAGCCCCAAATCTGATTTGTCTCGGAATCCTGGAGATTCCATAAGAAACCAGACATTCATTAATAAACTTTTCTTAAATGAGCCACATTTGGTTTCCATTTATCGCACCTAAAACCTTGACTGAATAAAAAGGGATGTGAGGAGGTAACACACAGCCTGAACTATGTCTAAAAAGACTAAATTTGCAGAGAGAGACAGAGACAGAGCTAGAGAGAGACACAGAAAGATACAAAACAGAAAAGGATGCTGGGTGAGAAGAATGGCAAGCATTTGGGTGTGGATGGAACACGAATTTCAAAGTAGAAAGTCACCAAAGTCTAAGCTGGAGCAGTCAGCAGGAGGCAGATAGTGTAGGATCCTCCATGTTATATTAAGAAGGTTGAACTTTATCCCACAGCTGATAGGACAGCATTCAATGCTTTCAGCAGGGAGATGGCATGGTCTCATTTGCACGTTAACTAGATCACACTGGCAGCTGTGTGGAGAATGGATTTGACTGGGATATAATTGGAAATAGCTAGAACTGTTAGCAGGTTCTTTCAATAGTCCACATGATAAATGATAAGGTCCTCACCAGAGCAATATTCATCTAGATAGAAATGAAGAGACATGTTTAAGAAGTTATTAAGGAGGAAACTCAATAAGACTAGGTGTTTGAAAGTGAGACAGTCAAGGATATGGAGAAATAAGGGAAAATTGGCTATTAGTGATATCAATTGAAATAGAGTATATCAGAGTAGGGTTAAAAGATGATAAAGTCTTTTGAGTCTAATTTAGACTGAGGTATCTGTAGTGCATCTAAGTGTAAATGTCCAACAAATATATAGGAAGATGCATCTGAAGGTGAGGTAGATGGCTTGAACTGCTGACATAAGAATAGTGTATTGATAATTCAACCCATAATGGTAGATTAAGTCACTAAGAGAAGCAGTCACAAAGAGAGTAGGGCTGAACATATGGCCATGCAGGTTGTGAATTGCAACCATACCTGGTGGCCTTGGTCGTAAGAAGACTTGTGGAATGAGGACAAAATGTTTTGTTTCCACATTTAAAGACAGACATATTAAAGCTCTCAAAAAATGGAAGAAACAGTATAAGAGTCATGAGGACAATAAGAAAATTGAAATGTTTTTGCCCAGTGGATTAGAGAAATGTTTGTTATTTGCATTTGACTGCAAATAATAATAAAATATACTACAATAGCTTACATAGATAGGGACTTACTTTATCTCATGCAACACATCTAACAGAATGTAGTTTTGTACTAACATAGCATCCATCCCTTAAGGTTATAATATGGTTGCTACATTCTCAGGATTTAAACCTCATTCTAATTAGGAAAAGGGAAGAAATTGAAAGATAGGGGGCTGAGGAGTACATGCCAAATATGGTAGATTGATTGCAGAAATGTCCCCAATTACTTTCTTCTCTGAATCTATACCTTTATAATATGATTATGACTTTGCAAATCCTCTCATTAAGAGGTAAATTCTATTTCCCCACCTCCTGAATTTAACCTGGCCTTGTGATTTGCTTTGGACAAAAGAATACAGTGGAATTGATGATGTGGCCATTCCTAGCTTCAGGAGTTCTGTGTGCTTCCCTGTACTCTCTTGGAGCTCTGCCACTGCTGTACAAGTAACCCCAAGCTAGAGTGCTGGAGGATGAGATCACGTGCTTCAGCCAACTCCCCGAAGCAGTCTATCTGGTTGACTCTAAGGTAATTATATAATAGAGTGTAGCCTTCCAGAATTGCTTAGCTGAGCCCAACCTACATTGCTGCCCTACAAAATCATGAGCTAAATAAATTGGTTGTTGTTTTGATCCCTAAGTTATAGTGTAGCTAATTTTGTTCTAATAGTAATTGACATGAGTTGAATCCTTTTAGAAATCTTTCCGAGGAAACCTCCAGGTAAAGATGGTGGATGAACATATACATCTACTTTAATTTCCTCCCACCTCCCCAATAATAATTGAAAATTTTAGAAGTGCATAAATCCACGAGGATAAGAAAAATGGGCAAGATGCCAAGTTTTGGAAGCTGGGAAGCAAATAGTAAAGGACATTAAATTGAACCTCAAACCAGAATTGGGGAAATTTAAGAATCACCCATTTTTAATCCAAGACCCTCCAAAAAGCTCAGAAATTTGTGGTGTAAGATAGTTCTGGAAGTGAGAAGGAAGAATAGGGGTTAAAACAAATTAGTTTAAAGTCCATTTAGGAAGCAACAAGATTCCCATATTTATTTTCCCATCCTTGTAAAAGACTTACTATTTTTTTACTTTTGTATCATGTTTCTAAAGGCTTGTCAAATCCAAGATTATTTATTTCTCTTAGTTCTTCTAGTGCTTTCATAGTTTCTTTTTTTGCATTTAACATTTAAATGATCCTTATCAATATATTTTGGGAGTAAGAAATAAGGTAGAAATATAATTTTGTTTCTAGATACCTATGTTTATCCCAACACTATTTGTCAAATAACACACCTTTTCTCCACTAATGGGAAATTCCACCTTTATCAAATACTGCATTGCTGTAGATGTATGGGCCTGTTTCCACATTCTTTATTCTGATCCACTGATCTATTAGTATAGCTGTGTGCCAGTACCATCCTCTTCTAAGCTTTGTAGCTTACTCAGTGTTTTTAAGCATATATAATGGCATTCTATGATACCTTATAATATGTATTTATATTGTAATTATGTTAACAATGTATAAATATTATTTATTTATTTATTTATTGTCTATCTTCCTAACTAGAGATCCATTAGTGCAAGAAATACCAAGGTCTATCCCCAAAGTATAGAGCCATATAATGTTTTAGTTATTTTGACATTGGCTCAATACTTTTGGGACAGACCTCCTATATTAACTGCTGTATGTCTGCAACAATACCTGATACTTAAAATCCACTCAGACTTGTTGAATTTTTTTAAATGTTTTAAAACATGGTAGAGTGATTATCATCCTTTAACATATATTGCTCATAACTATTCTTAGCCATTCTTACACATTTATTTTTAACTATATCTTTAGAATCAGCTTCTCTATTAAAACAACAACAACAACAACAACAACAACAAAACCCTATTGGCCAACTGCTTCATTGTACAGATGAAGAATCTGAAAACTAAAGATGTGAAGTGCTTTGCACAACGTGATGTAGCTTATAATGGCAAAGCTGTGGGGGGAATACAGGTCTCCTGGATCTTTGGCCCCAGGGTCTTGACATTGAAAAGGTATTTTGTAGTTCAGAGGCTTTTAAATAAATTCTAAATCAGAGCCACAAACATTTAATGAACACTCATGAGTTGGATACATTGGGAACGCATCCAAGTACAAAAGGCAGCAAGACAAAAGCAAATTTGTCACAAATTTATTTAAAGCAACTTGTTGGAAGCTTACAGACTAAAATGTTAATGGAAACTGTAAATGGTTGAACTACTGGTTACTGTTTTCTTTCTCCCAAGTGTCATAATTATACCTTCAGCTAACATATGTCCATTTTGTAGAACTATTAAGTCCTTTTACTCTGCATTGCCCCAAGCTTCCTATATTGGATCAATGGGAAAACAACACAAAACTAAAGAATTTTTCTCCAAATCAATTTTACTGTGGAGAAGTATAAATCCAATTACTTCTTGCCATAAAATTTGTCTTTAAATCAGCATTGTGCCAAGGGAATATTTCACCGTAAAGAATAACTTTTTGCCCTGGCTGGTAGCACAGTGGATAAGGCACTGGCCTGCACACCCAAAGGTTGCAGGTTTGATTCCCAGCCAGGGCACATAACAAGGTTGCAAACCAGGTCTCTGGTCAGGTCTGTGGCTGGAGGCAGGTGAAAAGCAACCATACATTGATGTCTCTCTCCCTCTCTGCCTCTCTCTCTTCCCCTTTCTAAAAATAAATAAAATCTTTAAAAAAAAAAAAAAAGAATAACTTTTTAAGCTCTTTTCCATCAGTAAAGCCTGAGAGCCCACCCTAATCCTTAATGTCCCCTATTGGAGTTTCATAGGTTATATTAAAGGAATTTCAAGAACCTTTGTTGGTTCATTGGCACAAGAGTGCAGTTAAATTTAGAAGCAACTCTGAACATTGAACCCTTTCATACAAGAGGACCTCCCCCCTAATATAAGCAAATTGTCCCATCTTAATAAATCACTGGGAGGAGTGATATGAGTGGTGTTAACAATAAACCTTCCCTACTGCTTTCCTTGCATGTCTATGGTAGCAGTGTCTATCATCCTTTCTCATCCTGGACAACATAAGGCAGCTCCCAAGCATTCTTCATAATTCTTTGCAAGAAAATGTGCCTGGCAGCTGAAATATAAGATGATTTTCCCGTTGTCTATCACATGTGGAACAAGATGGGATACTCCATAGCATATCTGCCCTTTTAAGATCTTAACCATTCAAAAAATACCTTTTGTATGGTGTTTCATGTTTAGTGCACACACAATGCCAAGGCCATACTTGTGTTGTATGATACACAGTTTGAAAATAGGTAATTCTACTCAAACCCTACCCTGTTGATTGGCCAAGATGCCTACCAGGAATTCACTTTGCTACTAATTGCTTGGGGATGCCCATCGTAGACTATTTGTAAGAATGACATGAATTGTAACCAATTGAACAATAAATACCCTGCTGTTATGAAAGTTTAGAAAGTCTTAGTTCCAGAAGGTCCAAAGGACACCCACTGGTTTGTGTGGAGCCTGGCCTAGGCTATCTCATCTCTGAATCTCAGCACACCTTTGTGGACAGAGAAGTCCAGGATAGATCTGTGGCTGATTGAATGGAGGACTCTGTAGTCCCAACATCATGCACCATGAACTTATGAACACCCAGCTTTTTAGGCCATGTGAAGTGCATACTTGTGTCATCATTTTATTATTTCAATAAATAGCGTTCTTAGTTGAAAAAAAAAAAAACAATGGTATATTATTGGGCTCTTATAATCTATAAACTAATTTAGAGAAATATGACATCTCCATAACATTAAATCTTTCTATCCAAAAAAATATGTGACTTTCCATTTCACCAATTTTTTCAATAGACCTTAGTAGTTTTAAAGTTTCACGAGAAACAAGTCAATCTATAATATCACACTTCCAACTTCTTTGTGTGGCTTCTCATTGAGCCTTTGTGTCTATCATTCTTTTTAACTTGTCTGCTGAGCTATGCCCTCATGTTAAATCTTATTTGGTTGTCTCCTTATTTTTATCTTATTTTTTTTATGTCTGCTCTTAGCTCTTGTTTAAGAAAGGTAACATTCCCTTAATATTTTATACTTCAGTCATAATTTCATTTACACGAGGATGTTTTTCTCATGTGTGTTCTTTATTTACCTCTTTTTATTTCTCTTTTACTATTTTATAATATTTTTGTATAGCTCTGATGCTGGTTTATTATTATTATTGCTCATGAGGTGGTGTCTTTCTGGAATGACTATTAGGAAGTTTATGTGAGGAATGACTGTGGTAGTGTTTTGGTTTAATTTGTAGTCTCGCAGTCTTGCAGTCATATGATACTTGGATAGGAGTTGTGTGCTTAGCTTTTGCTCTTCTCAGTTAGTAGAAATCAGCAGCTGCAAAGCATGACATGCTGCCTAACCATTTGCTTCTTGAATATATCACACTTGTTTATTGTCTCCACCCTCAGCCCTGTATCCTCTTCCATTTTGTGGTGTGAAGCACATCCATGGACGCTCCCACAGCTAGACCTCACAACCTGCCCTCTGTGGTCTCAATTAGGGTAGGCTGATTCTTTCTGCTGACTGTGCACTTGACTGTGGAGAATTCTGCCCTCTACTGGTTCTTCCTAAAAAATACAGCTCCTTTCTCTGCATTGTGCACTATAGGCTTCCAGGCAAATAGAACTTTCCACCTAGAGAAATAAACTTCCCAAACTCCTTGCGGTTATCTGAGTACATGAAAGGATATAATAAAAAGGGTTGTGGGACTGTATCTTATGTGTCACATTACCATATTCCAAAGGTTCTGGAACTTTTGCTTACGTAATATAATAATACACATATATGAAATTAGACTGCATCTTATAATTACTGGAATCTTACAATTGCTATCTGTATTGTGACATGATTGTCATTGCCCATTCAAGCATGAACTTGGACATAGTTGTTCACAGTGTCACATCTTCTGTGGAATTAATATGCTCTGTGGGTGATCTATGCGCTGAATTTCACTGACATGTAAAATATCCTCAAAAAGAATGCACTCTGACTTGGCACTGAAACAAAATGTTAAGTACACATAAAGGTATAGAAACAATACATTAGAACATAAGTTTGACATCAGTAAGGCAAATACTTTTTATTGTAAGGATAACTACATTTTCATATTTATTTTTTACAAAGCAACAACTAAATTCTTTGTAAGTCCTAAAAAGGATGCTATCCAGAACTAGGTGAGGCTCCATTATGTTTTATTATTAAGATATACATAAAAGAGTTGCCCATCACTGACTAAACAATACAGCTGAAGGAAGGAGAAATTGCTTCAAAATAGATGAAAGAAATTTCTAACTAGGGAGAAGCTGTGGACCCACTCAAGCTTTGCATGGACTATCATTAAGACATCATACATCATTTGTTAGAAGCTTCCTACTGTCATATTAGATAGCACAATTTTACTATACTAGACAGCTAAAGAGCTTTCATCGATGATGAGTCTCTCTTTCTCCCTCCCCCTCCTCTCATTTGAAATATAGGCTCTTTCCTTTCTTTCTAGGCTAAGACATATTCTTTATGTTTTTATGTGGGTCTCTAGAGTAAGAAGAGTATTATAAGATTTACCTATCAAACTATCTCCTACATCCTTTCTTTAAAATCTCCCTTTGTTTTAATTCCAGTTACTTTTCTTTGGCTATCTGCCCTGACCTGAGGTTCCCAAATATTGTCAACATACAGTGTAATTATAGAGAACCATCATTCAAATAAAATGTAAGAAACTATATAAACAAGCAGAAAAATATTAAAATTCTACCCACCCATCCTCCATTTATTTCCAAGGATTTTAATCCCATTTTAAAGCAGAATAATTGGAATGCAGATTTTCCTTTTGTGTTTTGCAGGGCTTTTTTTCTAGATGATTATTTTAGAATATCCTTACTAATTACCATAGGTCTCTTACTTGTGTACTTTTGACTCCTATGAAAACTCATTAATACATTTTATTATATGGAAAAGCAAAACACATCAGGATCTGCAGAAAGAGAAGCTGGTCTTGACCCCAGAAAAGCTAGTGTGTCCTTGGAACTTTGTGTCTATGTAAACCCAGGTCAAAATGAAATATTTTGACATGAATTTAAGGTCTTTCATTACCCTTCCCCTTAGAGCATCTTGTCTTTATCGTAGCAACATATTTACTAAGTTAATATAATTATACTTTGTGGGGTTTTTTTTAACACACCTAGGATCCTAAAGGCACTCCACATTCCAGAAGCGCTCCACAGCTCTCTCTGGGTAATTTCCTGAGCATTTATCACCACTCCCATACCTGTGAGGTTTCTCTTCTGAGTCTGACATTGTCTTCTTTGATTCCATTCAAGCTTTCACAAAAACACACCTGACTCTTCACTCTTACTACCTGGGATGTCAGCCAAAATTGACAATAGTGTGGAATCTGTAAAACATGGCTCAGCCTTTTGTGCTGTAGACATTCTTTCAAAGTAACTCCTGTAAAATTAAGCAGACTCTCAAAATGCCCCTGCCCCTCACTCACTCATTTCAGCCGCTTTCAGAGTACAGATAAGACCCTTTCATATTTTACAAGTTAGGTTTGCATAAATGTGCCTCACATTTAAGTTGCTGCCTTTTTACTTCTTCATCTATTTTCTGTGCCAACAACTCATTACCCTCTGCCCTTTCATCATAAAGAAAACTTTATATTGTGAGAATTGCATGAGGGTAGTTACATGGTTCATTATACCAATGGAAATGTGCTTTCCTGGTCTAAGGCCACTTTGTTACTTATCTCTGGGCACAGAGGCGTCCTTCCTGTCCCCTGAGCTCCGCTTCATACTGCGGTCCCTTTCATACCTCCTCCACTATTTTCCTTTCTTTCATTAAATTGACAAGAAAACTGAAACTTCCAACTACATTTAAATGTACATAAGAAATAGCTCTCTATAGATGAATTTTCTACTTATTTATAATAAAAAGTAAATGAAGAGTTTACTTTTATCAGTTTGTTGAAGAGTTTGTTTTCATTTTTGTTTTACTCTTAAAGCCTGGAATAGGTAAAATTTATATGCCTCACAGAACTTTCTAAAATTACATAAACATTTTATTTAGCAATAAACCTCAGTCTTTCAGCTACAAATGTAATCTCTTCCTGATGTTCAAGTGTTCCTGACCTTACTGGAAGGTGCTGACTATAAAAATAAGTTAGAGGTTTGATTTATTTTAAACTTTAAAATACTTGTTATTTACTCATAGAGAAACAGTTTCAAATTCAATGTCTGTATATATAACACAGTAAGATGACACAATGAAATAAAATATGAGAAAAAAATACAGACCTAATAAAATACCCAATGAAATAACTAAACTGAAGTCAAGCAAAATATGGTGGAAGTTGGGTCTGTTGCGAATCAAGAAGCCATTCTAAGATCTGATGAATATCAAAATGAAAAACCTGTCATTTGGGAGATTTGAGGGACAAAGAAAAAAGAACTGGTCTTGTAGAAAGAAATACAAATATCTTTAGAGGACTAAAGATTAAAATCTTACACCAAAGCAAAAAACCAACAAACAAGAAAATAAACTCACTCAGGTGTTTTAAGTGGGCCTTGAGTTATAGCAAAAATATTGTTTTCATGATGGCATTTTAAAATACTAATACAGAAAAAATATATAGATTATTTAAGGATATTCTCAAAGTTTGATGGTCCCTGGCTCTCAATTCAAATTTTAAGATTACTGTAGGTAGAGTGGGCCAAGGTGGTACATAGGAGAGCACTAAATTCTCCTCTGCCCACAGATGCACCAAACAAATGTATAGCCAGCTACACTTGCAGATCCCTCTGAAAGAGATCCAGAAAAGAGCTGGGTGACTCCTACATATCAGATGAATGCAATGCCCACATTGAAATGGGTGGGAAAGACTGAGATACACTGGTGCCATTAACCCCACTCCAAATGAGCACCTTACAATCAGCAGGTACCCCTAACTTCTAGACACTCCCTAAAAGCAAAGGGTTTAGGCTTTATATCTCGTGCCCCAACTTTTAACACTCTTACTAGAGGAAAAGGATTCCAAAACACCTAGCCATTGAAGCTTGTGTCTATTGGACACACAAGGCTAGCAAATGAAGAGCTTTCCTAAGGGGTGTACAAACACTCATTGCAGCTATCCACCAAGGGTACGTCACAGAGGGTGTGGTAAATCATCCCAGTATTTTCCTGGAAGAGGTTTATCTACATATTTTAATATGGATATAACTATTATTCGGCCATAAAAAAAAGAAAAAAATCTTGCTGTTTGCAACAACATTGGTGAAACTTGAGGGCATTATGCCAAGTGAAGTCAGATAAAGACAAATAACATATTATCTCACTTATATGTGGAATTTTTTAAAATAAAAAATTGATACAGAGAACATATTGGTTCTTATCAGAGGTGGAGGGATGGGGTGGGTAATATCATCGAAGGTGGTAAACAGTACAAACTTTTGGTTATCATATAAATAAGTCCTGGAGATGTAAGGTACAACATGGTGACTATTCACAATATTGTATGCGTATTTGAAATTTGCTAAGAGAGTAAAATTTGAAAGTTCTCTTGTAACAGGTACAGAATATAAACCCCCGAAAACCTGGATTGGGGGAAGGAGTCAAGGGGAAGCAGATGATAGTAGTTTTAGATACTTTGCATAACAACAGCAAGTTGATCGCTGTGCTGTGGCCCCCAGGAAAAATGTAGTGATTTTAAGGGCTTATAGTGACTCTGATACAGCCAGGGGAGGTGGATGCCCACTTTGGATGTCTGTGAATCACTGAAAATTCTTGCCCTGACTAATTATGATGACTGAAAGAAGGTTAAACACACAGAGGAGTTGGCAAAAATAGCATATCATAGGAGGGCCGGGATATGAAGTCACATAGGAAGTTCCAGTTGAGCATTTAAAATGAGGGTGGGCTGAGAGAGAAAAGGGGAGTGGTCACGCTGTCTGAAAGGGTAGGATGGAGAGCCTGGTCCGCCATGAGGTCTGGTGTGTAAGAAGAAGCAATGAAGTTTGGAGTAGGAGATGTCACAGGATTTGGAGTAAGAGCTGACATAAGAAAGAGAAAACCCACTGGGAAACTGCCTGAAGAATTTGGTGGCAGAGCTGATGGAGCTATGTGGTGTGGAAGATCCCAACCAACAGTAAAATCCCTGGGTGCCGCAGATGAAACAAAATTCATCCCAAACAGCTCTGTGTGAAAGGAGAAGAAGATCTGACCAGTGGCTCAAAGCCAAAGGCCCAATTCTTCAGCTGGGCCAAAGATCTTTTATTGAAAGGGGTGAACTTGGAAGCATGTAGCTTATCGATCAATGCTGATCAATGCTAATTACGGGGAAAGGGGGCGGGATAAGTGAGGGGGCAGGAAAATCTCACTCAGGTCAGGATGTGCATTCAAATTAAAACACTTCTGTAGTTGATACAACAAATGATCTGGCTAGATGAGAGAACAAGTTGGTCTTCATGGAACTAAAGTATTTACCCATGATTTAGTCCCCTTTCCCCCCAGGGCCACTGGTTTTACTTGGAAACGTTTATGTACCCTGCATTCCCAGCCTTCCAGTTGGGACTTACAGGTTTAGCCTTGCCCACGCAGGACTCCAAGTTTCCATGCTTTTCCCAGGTGGGTCAGTGTGAGGACCTGCCTAACCAAGCATAAATTCATGGGAGATGCTTGGAGCTGAACTGTGACCAGGAATGATGAGCCACAGACTTCTGCTTTTCTGAAAGACGGTGCCTCTGACTGGCATATTCTGAAATCGGCCTGGTTTGGCAAAGGGGAATAGGATAATGTGTTTTGGGGTATTCTAAAGGGAGTGGGACTTAACATAAAAAATCTGCTATTATTCTGAATCTGTATAATCTTTAAATAAACCCCCTTTCCTTTTTCACCAAACTCTTGCATTAGGAGGTTTGCTTCTTAGTGATGGGAAATCAAACCCCATAGCTGTTCCAAAACATCATTGGTGGGGTTCTATAGCACTCTTCCTAACAAAAAGAAAAGGGTGTTGATGAAACTTATCGTGTAGTCATTTTGCAATATAATTGTTGTATGCCTAAAACTAATATAATGTTATATATCAATTATGTCGAAGAAAAGGGCTGCTGCCTGAGGGCTAGGCTTCTCATTTAGTGTATATCTAGGGACTGACTATGATCCTCCTTCCCTAAAGACTGATCTCCCTTCTCCCTTCAGCTGGCTGCAGTAGTAAAACCACGTCGCCATTAGCTCCCTGGTAGGAACCTATACAAACATCAGATGCCCTAGTTTTTGCTGCTGTCACGTGGGGGTGCCCCAGCTTTTGTAACTCACAGATCACCTGACTGTAAACACCAATGGGGGTTTCTCTCCTGAGCCTCACAGAACTGTAGGAAACAAAGAAGCAGTTTTTAATAGGTGCAGGAGCACTCACCCTGCTGCAGCTAATGCCTGAGCCCAGCATAGAGGGAGGAGGCAAAAGCTCAGCTCTTCTAATTTCTCCCTGAAAGAAACAACCACCTACTCTCCCAGCAGCTGCCTGAGGGTCCAGATTCTAATCAGCTTGTGTCCAGGTGCTTACTGCCATCCTCCTCTTGGGGACATTGATGGGTCTTGGCACACCTTCAGCTACAGGGAGCTGTTAAGAACAAAGGAGGCTTGGACAATCACAAAGGTCTGAGAGACAGCTAGGAGCTCGGGCCAGGCAGATAGACAAGGTTCATCTCCAACATGAACCCATAATGCCAAGACTTGGAGAGGTGGCTGTTTTATCTAATGCATTAAAACCAACACAGACAGTCAAGGGAGAAAAAAAAAAGAAGAGAAAATAGGGGTATGTTTCAAACAAAAGAATAAGATAAAGCTCCAGAAACAGATATTAATGAAATGAAAGTAAGTGATTTACCTGATAGAGAGTTCAAAAGTAATGATGATAAAGATGCTCACCAAGGTCAGAAGAGCAATGTATGAAGAAAGTGAACATTTCACAACACCTCCTGGATGCCTGCTGGCTATGAATGAGCCTGGAAGGGAAACGGTTGCTATCCTACTAGCATTGGCCATTGGGGGTAGAAATTGCTTGATAAATATTTTCCTCTTGAATCCTGGAGTAAATAATTCTAAAATGAATTTTAAATAGTCCTCAAATATGCCTAAATGAATAAATCCCCAGGTGTTGTACAAAGCATGATAACACACCTTAGGATTATTTTTTGTCCTCAAATTCTAGCCTTGGGATAATTTCCCCCAAATAAGCAATCTGCATACAAGATCTTCTCTTAGGTTTGACATATTGGAGAAATCTAAGACAATCTATCCTTATAGTAAAGGAGATGCTTCATTCATTTTTTTAAAAAGGGAATATTAATTTAGCTGCTTATTCTTTTATAAGGTCAGTCCAACTGTAGAGTTGGCATTTAAAGATACACTATTAGTAAGAACTGAGCACTCACTGACCTCTTCCTTTAGCCATGTTCCATTACAGGAATAATCTGAATGGTATCAATGCAACTGTGGGCAATGGAGCCTTTATTCTTGGCAGAATTTGAAAGCACATGACACAATCTCCTATAGAAACACTTATAGTACAGGGAGCAGAGTTAGTGGAAGAGCCAAGAAATAAAGCTGATTTGAGGCTGGAAAGTAACTGATCTCATAAGGGAACATATACTGTCTGAATTTTTAAAAGCAAACCATATATATATATATATATATATATATATATATATATATAGTCCTGAGTGATTTATGCAATTATAAAATTCTACATCCGAAATGAGATTTCACAGCCTCTCATCCAAGAGGAACAAGTGTTGCAATAATTTTACTCTGCAGTCCCTAAATAACATAAAATTCAGTTCACAGAATCACATTATTACTGGGAGAATCAATAATTTTTTCAACAAATGAGTTTTTAAAAAAGAAATAATTTAATTTCCAAGTGTATGAGGGTAATTCTTGCTTGTTTTTTGTTTGTTCGTTTTTTGTTACTATTACTGTACTTATTTCAGGTTAACTGCATGAATAATGTCATCTAAGCTATTTCTAATGATTGATCTGTGTAATAAAAAAATTCCTGTATATGCCAGTTCTTGGAAGATATTAAAGAACTTTGCCAGCATTAGTCAAAGTCCCACAATTTGTATCATAAAATTGCTCATGGCAGTCAGCTCTGGACCCCTGTGAGAACAGTTTGTACAAATCCCCAATTCTCTACTGTAGACGCAGATGTGGAAAGATTTCTCATTAGGACCTCTCACCTCTCCTTTCCCTTCCTGCAGGACTTCCCTTGGCCAGGTGCCCTCAGGCTCTCCCTGACTTTTCATATCCATCTCACCTATCTCCCCTGACTCCTCTTCCCCTACCTTCTTCCCTTCTCCCCACTCCACCTCTCAACACTACTTGCCTGTGCTGCTTACTGTCTCTTATCAAACGTCACTGTGGGAGGGCAATCTGTTGAACAAAAGCATCAGTTTCCTCCTCCTAACAGAAAGAATATCCATGATGCCAAGGTTGGCATTTTTGAAGGAGACACTGCTCTTTAGAAACAAACAAGCTAACTAACTAACTAACAACAACAACAACCAACATATCGGAATTCTCTCTGAAGCCTTCTGTCTAGAACCACACTGTGCGAGTTTGTGGTGTAACCAGTGCAAAATGCACTCAAACATTTTTGTCAGTTTCCTTCTTGTTGACGAAGCTGTAAGGGTGCACAGGGCCCCAGGGAAATTGCAAAGCATGAGGTTATAGATAGCAGAGCTGACAGCTTCTATCACTTGTTTCTTGACATCACAGCCTGTGGCTGTGGAAGAAAAGTGGCTGCAATTTGCAGCCTCTCTCCCTCTTCCCCTTTGCTAAAAATTAACCAATTCAAATGCTCTCAGAACTGAAATAAGGAAGCAAGATACAGGTCTCAAATATTGGGAAGGTAAACCTATTTAACTTATTTGACTTGATAAATTTCCAGCATTACTAAGAGTATACAATCATTTCTTCTGCTGACAAGTATAAAGTCTTGGCATTTTGGGACCAAACTGAGTTTCTGTTTTCTTTAATAGAGATTTTCTGCTCATGGGGATGCTTCAAAGTGGTCAGTGGCTTGGCAATCTCCAACTCACTTTCAGTACTATAAGCATATATAATCCTAGCTTTTATTTTAAAATAAATCTTGCAGAAAAACCATCTGCCGACTTCATTTATATTGGAATCAAAAGCTGTGAGGCATAAAAGGCTCAAAAAGACTTAATCACCCTCATGTGTTACAGACAGGAAGACAGATCCAGCAAATCCTAAACTCCAGCTTACCTTAAACTCACATAGCTAGATGTGGGACCTCATGAAAACACAATTTGTACAGGTCTCTAATGACATCACTATGCAAATAAGCTGTCTTTCTTATTGGTGAGAAACATTAGCAGAAGAATCAGTGCATTTTACTAGCTGTGGAAGTCCTTGACATTTGTGTGTTCACTGTCCTTACTGTAATCTTTAAACCATGTCTAAGGCCCTGTACAAACTCTTATTTAGGTCTTTGTTGGGGGGACATTGAAACAGTAAGAATTGGCTTTTAGATTGCAAGGTGCCCTCTCTGGCCCTATTCATTTCTTTATATAATAAAAAGTTATAGAAAACTGTACATGTTGGGAGCTGTCCCGGGATGTGGAGACAACAGATCTGATGAAATGATCACCATTGCTTTCAAAGTGCTGCAGGTGAATGGGGGTTATCTACACAAAGATAAGGAAATTTCGTTAAAAGAAGTAAATGCTGTGAGAAAGATATTTACTCCTGCCACCAGGAATCACTCCTTTTTCCTGAGTGGGGTTTCTCTACCTTTCTCTTTCTGAGGAGTTGTCCTTGTTATGACTTAGAACTCTTCAACATTGCTGAAGCAAAGCCAGCCAGATGAACTTCAAAGGACAAGAGTTTTTTTTTTATTTTCTTTTCTTACTTTCTTTGTTTGTTTCTTTCTTTTTTTTGTAAGAGCTAGAGGTCTGTGTTTTCAACTCCATAATTTTAAAAATATTTCTCAAGCTATTTAAAAAAACGCTTTGTTTTTGTGAGACTAAGGTCTAGGTCCTGCCTTGTAACTGAGATAGTACATGAGAATGTCCTAGTTCCTTTCCCTTCCTTTGTTTTAAACTGTCTCATACATTTTAAAAAAGTGTACATAAAAATTGCAGAACCTAAAAAAGCACTTAAAAAGATTAAAAACTGAAAAATGTTAGAACCAAAATAATAACTCAATCTCACTTTCAATAAAACACTAACTCAAGCAGTTCCAATTTAAATTAAAGTAAATTTAAATGCCTAAGCCTAGTGTTTTACTCCAATTATGCAAGGTACTTTGTACCTTTGCAAGAATATCCTCAAACATGAAATATGACACAAATAAGACTAATATGAAAACATTTGAAAATTCCAAGAGATAGTGAAATACTGAATAGCATCTGATAACTTTTATCATACATTTTTGAGGAGAAAAACATCTTAGAAAAGGAGAAATAACTACATAGTCCCTCAACTAAATTACTAAAAATTCTCTCTTTGTGATTATACATGAGAACTATGTTTATTAAAATTAGGAAGAAGAAAATTATCCATATCATCACCATTATTAAAGAAGACATTTTCTTATTGATGTTAAGGCTAATTCAGTAAGACATGATATAAAAACAGAAGTGTAAGAGCTTTTCCTTTGTAACATCCACTATACTTGTAATTAACTAATGAATGGTATGTTTCTTCCCCACGAAAATAATCCAATATTTCCACACAGTTCACCTTTGAATGTCCTGGACAGCCCCTCTCATCTATGTTGTTGCAAATGGCATGATTTCCTTCTTTCTCATGGCTGAACACTGTTCCATAGTATATGTACTCCACATTTTCCTTATCCTTTCATCCTTGATGGATAATTAGGTTACATGTAGCTTGGCTATTGTGATACTGAAGAAATAAACATAGGAGTGCAGATATCACCTCAAGGTCCTGATTTTATTTCCTTTGGATAAATGTCTAGAAGTGGAATTGCTGAATCAAATGGTAATCCTATTTTTAATGTTTTTGAGGAATCTTTAAACTGTTTTCCATAGTGGCTGTACCAATTTATATTCTCACCAACAGTGCACAAGGATTTCTTTTTCTCCATATTCTTTCCCACATTCGTCTCATCTTTTTAATAATAGCCATTCTCACAGGTGTAAGGTGATATTCATGATGGTTTTGATTTGCCATTTCTCTGGTGGTTAGTGATGTTGATTATTTCTTCATGTCCTTCTTGGCTATTTGTATGTCTTTGGAAAATATATACTCAATTCCTATGCCATTTTGTAGTTTTTTAAATAATCAAAATAATTTTTTTATTGCTGTTGTAATTCAATTGTTTCATTTTTGCCCCTTAGCTCTCCCCTGCCCCACACTCCCCATCCCTTTTCCCACAGTCAATCCCCACCTCATTGTCCGTGTCCATGGATCTTTCCCATTGGCTCCTCCACTAATCCCTTACCCTGCTTCTCCCCTCCCCTCTAGTCACCATCATTCTGCTCCTTTTTCTTTTCCCCCATGTCTTTGGTTTTGTTCTGCTTGTCTAATTAGTCTCCTGTATTAAGTGAGATCATACTATATTTGTCTTTTACTGCCTGGTTTATTTCACTAAGCATGATACTCTCCAGTTCCATCCCTGCTATTGCAAATGGTAGGAGTTCCTTCTTTCTCTCTGCTGTGTAGCACTTCATTGTGTAAATGTACCAAAATTTTTTAATACATTCATCCACCGATGGGCATTAAGGCTGCTTCCAGCACTTGGCTATTGTAAATAGTGCTTCTATGAACATAGGAATGCATAGGTTCTTCTGAATTGGTGTTTCAGGACTCTTTGAGTATAAGCCTAGCAGTGGAATTGCTGGGTCATAAGGCAATTCTATTCTTAGGTTTTTGAGGAAATTCCATACTGTTTTCCATGGTGGCTGCACCAGTCTATGGGAACACCAGCAGTGTACCAGAGTTCTCTTTTCTCCACATCCTCACCAGCACTTGTTATTTGTTGATTTGTTGATGATGGCCATTCTGACTGGTGTGAGGTTGCATCTTATAGTGGTTTTAATTTGCATCTTTCTGATGGCTAGTGATGTTAAGCATTCTTTCATATGCCTATGGGCCCTTTGCAGGTACTTTTTTGGAAAGTATCTGTTCAGGTCCTTTGCCCATTTTTAAATTGGGTTGTCTGTCCTCCTTGTGTTGAGTCATATAAGTTCTTAATACATTTTGGAGCACAACCCCTTATCTGAGGGGTCATTGGCAAATATGTTTTTTCATAGGATTGTTTCCCTTTTAATTTTGCTGATGTTTTCTTTAACTGAGCAAAAGCTTTTCAGTTTGATGTAGTCCCATATGTTTATTTGTTCCTTTATTTCCCTTGCCCTGGGAGAGATAGTGAAAATATTGCTGCATGGGATATGGGCCATTTTTCTGCCTATGTTTTCCTCTAGGATTTTTATGGTGGCATGGTTTATGTTTAAGTCTTTAATCCATCTTCAGCTTATTCTTGTGTATGGTGTAAGTTGGTGGTCTAGTTTCATTTTTTTGTATATGCCTGTTCAATTCTCCCAATCCCACTTGTTGAAGAGGCTATTTCCACTCCATTTTATGTTCCTTCCTCCTTTATTGAATATTAGTTGGCCATAGAGTCCTGAATTTATTTCTGGGCTCTCTATTCTGTTCTATTGATCTGTGTGTGTGTTCTTGTGCCAGTACCAGACTGTTTTGAGTAAAACAGCTTTCTAATATAGTTTGATATCTGGTATTGTGATTCCTCCTACTTTGTACTTCTTTCTCAAGATTGCTGTAGCTATTCAGGGTCATTTTTGGCTCCATATAACTTTTTAAAGAATATGTTCTAGGTCTATTAAATATGACATTAGTATTTTAGTAGGGATTACATTGAATCTATAGATGGCTTTGAGTAATATGGACATTTTTATGATGTTAATTCTTCCCAGCCATGAACATGATATATGCTTCCACTTATTTATATCTTTCTTAAATTCTTTCTTCAATGTTCTGTAGTTTTCTGAGTACAGGTATTTTACTTCCTTTGTTTATTCCTAAGTACTTTATTTTTCTTGTTGCTATAGTAAATGGAATATTTTTCAAGTTTCTTTCTCTGCTGTTCCATTGTTGGTGTATAAAAATGTCTTAGATTTCTAGATATTGACTTTGTATCTGGATATTTTGCCAAATTCACTTATTAGCTTGAGTACTTTTTTGGTGGAGTCTATAGGGTTTTCTATGTACACTATCATGCCATCTGCTAATAATGACAGCTTTACTTCCTCCTTTCCAATTTGGATGCTTTTGATTCCTTTTTTTTTTTTTTTTTATTTTGTCTGATTACTGTGAATAGGACTTCCAAAATTATGTTGAATAGAAATGGAAAGAGTGGGCAGCCTTGCCTTGTTTCTGGTCTTCAGAGAAAGGTTTTCAGTTTTTGCCCATTGAGTATGATGTTGGCTGCAGGTTCCAGTGTATGGCCTTTATTATGTTGAGGTATATTCCTTCCATTCCCATCTTGCTGAGTATTTTTATCATAAATGGGTGCTATACTTTGTCAAATGCTTTTTTGGCATCTATTGATATGATCATATGGTTTTTGTCTTTCATTTTGTTTATGTGGTGTATTACATTTATTGATTTGCGAATATTGTACCATCCTTGCATCCCTTAAATGAATCCCACTTGATTGTGGTATATGATATTTTTAATATATTGCTGGATCTGGTTTGCCAATATTTTGTTTTGAGGATTTTGGCATCTGTGTGCATCAGAGATGCTGGCCAGTAGTTTCCTTTCTTTGTTGTCTTGACCAGGTTTTGGGATTAGCATAATACTGGCCTCATAGAAAGAGTTTGGGAGACTTCCCTCTTCTTGGATTTTTTGGAATAGGTTGAGGATAGGAGTTCTTCCCTAAATGTTTAGTAAAATTCACCTGTGTAGCTATCTGGTCCAGGAGTTTTGTGTGCCAGGAGTTTTTTGATTACTGCTTCAATTTCACTAGCTGTTATTCATCTATTCAGGCTTTCCACTTCTTTTTGATTCAGTTTTGGAATGTTATCCTTTTCACTCAGGTTATTAAATTTTTTGTCATAAAACTAACTGTTCATAGTAATTTCTTAGAATCCTTTGTATTTCTGGGGTATCCGTTGTGATTTCTCCTTTGTCGCTTCTGATTTTATTTATTTGGGTTGTCTCTTTTTTCTTAATGAGTCTGGATAATGGCTTGTCAGTTTTGTTTACCTTTTCAAAAAACCATGCTCCTGGATTTATTGATCCTTTGAATTGTTCTTTTTGTCTCTATGTCATTTAATTCTGCTCTGATCTTGGTTATTGCCTTTCTTCTACTCATTTTGGGTTTTGTTTGTCACTGTTCCTCTTGTTCTTATAGCTTTATGGTTAGGGTGTTTATATGAGCTTTTTCAAACCTTTTTAGGCAGGCCTGTATTGCTATAAATTTCCCTCTCAACTACCTTTGCTGTGTCCTATAGATTTTGGATTGTTGTGTGTTCATTTTCATTTGTTTCCATAAATTTTTTTATTTCTTTCTTTACCTCAGTGTTAACCCAATTATTATTCAATAGTGTGTTATTCCACCTCCATGAATGAGAATATTTTTGGGTTTTTCCTTAAGTTTGGTTTATAGTTTCAAACCATTGTTATCTGAGAAGATGTTTGATATTATTTAATATTTTTTTAATTTGTAGAGGCTTGTTTTGTGTCCTACCATGTGATCTATCTTTGAGTAAGTTCCATGTGCATTTGAAAAGAAAGTGTATTGTGCTTCCTTGGAATGAAAAATTCTATATATATCAGTTAAGTCCATTTCATCTAGAGTGTTGTTCAATGCCATAATGTCCTTGGTGTTTCTTTGCTCGGAAGATCTGTCCATTGTTGACAATGGGGTGTTAAAATTCTCTACTATGAGTGTGTTGTCTATATCTTTCTTGTAGTCCTCCAAGATCTTTCTTGTATAATCAGGTGCTCCTATATTGGGTGCATATATGTTTACAGGATTATGTCTTCTTGATGGATTGTTCCCTTAAGTATTAATGCAATGTCCTTCTTTGTCTTTTGTGATGGCCTTTGTTGTGAAGTCTATTTTGTCTGATATAAGTATTGCTACCCCAGTTTTGTGTGTGTGTGTATCCATTTTCTTGAAATATTTTTTTCTATCCCTTTACTTTCAGTTTGTGTAGATCTCTTGTTCTGAGGTGGGTCTCTTGTAGACTGCATATATGTGGATTGTGTTTTCTTATCTATTTAGCTACCCTATGTCTTTTGACTGGAACATTTAATCCATTTACACTTATGGTTATTATTGATAGGCACTTATTCATTGTGAGTTTTCCTCTTTGTACCTATGTTTCTTCTCTCTCTTACTCTTTCTCTCTCTCCCTCCCTCCCTTTTCCTTCCTTTCCTTTTTTAAAAAAAGATTTTATTATTTTTAGAGAGAGGGGAAGGGAGAGAGGCAGAGAAGGAGAGAAACATCAATGTATGGTTGCCTTTCACCTGCCTCCAGCTATAGACCTGGCTAGAGACCTGGCATGCAACCTGGTTATGTGCCCTGGCTGGGGAACCAAACTAGCGACCTTTAGGTTCTCAGGCTGGCTCCTTATTCACTGTGCCACCAGCCAGGGCATTCTTCCTCTTCTTATAATAGTCCCTTTTAACATCTCTTCCAATGCTGGTTTCGTGGAGATGTATTCTTTTAGCTTTCTTTTGTCTTGGAAATTTCTTATTTCACCTTCCATTTTGAATGAGAGCTTTGCTGGGTACAGTAGTCTTGGTTGGAGGCCTTTGCTTTTCATGGCTTGGAGTATTTTTTGCTGTTCTCTTCTGGCTTGTAGTGCTTCTGTTGAGAAATCAGTTGTTAGTCTTACAGGAGCCCCTTTGTATGTTATTAGCTCTTTCATTCTTGCTGCCTTTAGGATTCTCTCTTTTTATTTGAATGTTGCTATTTTAATTAGATGTGTCTTGGTGTAGGCCTGTTTGGGTTCATCTTCATTGGGACCCTCTGTGCTTCCTGGACTTGGTTAATTTTTTCTCTCACCAAATTCAGGACATTTTCTGTTGTTACTTTTTCAAACAGGTTTTCTATTCTTTGCTCATCTTCCTCTCTGGTATCCCTATGATATAGATATTTTACGTCTCATATTGTCTTGCAGCTCTCTTAGTTCCTCTTCATTCTTTTTCAATCTTTTTTCACTTTGTTGCACTGTTTGGGTATTTTTTTTCCACATTGTCCTCCAATTTGCTGATCCGGTTCACTGCTTCCTTTAACCTGCTTTTGATTCCTTCTACTGTGTTTTTCAGTTCAGAAATTGTATTATTTATTTCCTCCTGGTTCTTATTGATGGTTTCTATGTCCTTTTTAATGCTGGTATAGTTTTCCATAAGTTCCTTGTATTTTCCTTAGAGCTCTTTATAGTTCCCTTAGAGTTCTTTGTAGTTTTCTTTGAGCTTGTTGAGCTCATTGAGCTTTCTTATAACCACTGATTTAAATTCTATATCTCACAGAGTGCTTATCTCTGTTTCACTTAACAGTTTTTCTGGGGATTCCTTTTTCCTTTTGGTGATGGGCTGTTTCTTTTTCTCCCCATTTTAGGTGTCTTTTCTTGCTTGTTTTTGTTTCTTCTATTAATCTGCTATGACTCCCTGAATTCTTTTTTTGACCTTCTGTGGTGGGAGGCTTAATAGGATTCCATGGTGCAGAATGCTAGGTTTCCTCAACTTCATCTCAGACTGGAGTGCTTAGTCCCTGCCACTGAGCTCCCATTTGAACCTGCTACCACTTTTACTGGGGTGCTCCCACCTAAGCAGGCACCTTAGTGGGAGGGGCCAAGCACTAAGTAGTGTTTCTGTGAGGGCAGGTGGGTGGGTTGCCGCCAGGCGGAGCTCAGGCTAAAGCATGTAGCCCCCACCCCACTAGGCTCCCTTTTGTGTCTGCTACCACCATTGTTGGGGCACTCCCATGAGTGCAGGCACCTTCTTGGGGTGGGGTCAGTGGGTGGGTTGCCAGCCCAGGAAGAACTCCGCTGGAACTCGCAGCCCATATACTGTATTTTTGTTGTTGTTGTTGTTTTTAAATGATGTTGGGTTCTATGAGTTCCTTAAGTTTTTTGGAAATTAACCTCCTTTTCAGATAGCTGGTTTGTAAATATTCTCTTCCATTCCATAGTTGCCTTTTTATTTTGCTAATTGTTTCTTTCTCTGGGTAAAGCTTTTAAAATGTAATATAGTTCAAACTATTAATGCTTGCTTTTGTTGCTTGTGCTTTTAGTATCACACCCAAAAAAATCTTGCCAAGATCCATGTTTAAAAATAATAAAGTTTTCCCTTATGTCTTTTTCTAAGAATTTTACCATATTTAGGTCTTACATTTAAGTCTTTAATCCATTTTGAGTTAATTTTTATATTATAAGAGTCCAATGTTGGTTTTTGCCTGTGAACATCCAATTTTCCAACACTATTTATGAAAGAGAATGTCCTCTCTTTATTGAGGTTTCTTGGATCCCTTGCCAACTATTAAACTATTTATGCATATATGGGTGTATTTCTGGGCTTTTGATTCAGTTTCATCTATCTATATCTCTGTTTTTATGCCAATACCACACTGTTCTATTGAATTATCTTCCTGTATTTTCTTGAAATCCATTCAGCTCCTTTAAAATAGCTACTTTGAATTCTTTATTGGGTAAATCACAGGTCTCCATGTTTTTAAGGTTGGTCACTAAAAGTTATTGTAATATTTTGGTATTTTCATGTTTCCTTGATTTTTCACATTCTTTGAAGTCTTGATTGCTGTCTTCATCACCTCCCCCAGTCTTGAGTGTCTGATTCAGGAGAGGAATACTTTCTGTCAGCCCTGTTAGGGATTCTGAAGCTTTCTCAGAACTTCTATTGGTACACCTGCTCCACACTTCTTGTTCCCCCTTGTGGCAGCATTCTTAGGCCTGCTTGCCTTCTTTACATCCTACAAAGTGTCAAGCTGGGTGCTGACTCACTCCCTTTTGCTTTCCCAAGGGTGGTGCTAAGCGATCACATTTGTGATCCCTCCCAGGCCCACAGACTGGGCTTGTTTTCTGCATTTCCTCACTTGCCATCTGCACAAGCTATTCTCACCAGTGTATGGAGTATGTGCAGGGGACTGGCTGTGGGGTGGGGATGGTGAGGAGGAGGTACGGAGCACTGGGTGTGCCAGTGGGTCAGTTGGAATCTGGTATGCCAGTGGGTTGGCATCTTGATGTAGTCCATAATGAAATTAGTGGGGTCCACATTCTTATTATAATTCCTTCCCAGCCCTGGTGGCTATTCTTTCAGTTGCTCAGGAGCCCCGTTCATGTAGCTCACAACTCAGAATAAGGATGAGATAGGATGGGATGAGAAAGAACATAGCTTCTTTGGCAGCACATCATACAGCTGGGGAAGCTGTGTGCTCAATCATATATTCTCAGTTTTCCCCATGGGCGAAATCACACACTGGGAAGGGATCACTTGGCACTGAGCTGTGGCTGCCTGGGGGGAAGTTGATGCAGGCAAAATCAAATTGTTCCACTTACCCTCTCTGATGCATCCACTATCAAATTTTTTGCCCAATGATGTGCTGGAACTTCTCCATTGGACTCCTAGACTTCCACAAATGATCTTCTATTTGTGATGATTGTCTCAGTCAGTGTTCTCCAGGGGCTCCTGGACTGCAGCTGGGTGCGGGAGACTGGAGCCAGTTCATGAGTCACTTCAGGGTCCCCATCGGTATGGAGATCTGCCTGCCTATTACCCAACACATTGGTAGATGAGACTCCTCTTGAGTCCTTTGGTACCTGATGCTTGTGACAGAACCAAGGGCAAACAGGGCTGTAGCTGAGCCTTTAGAGTCACAGAACTATTAGTGGGTTTACAACCAGAACCATAATAATCGAGTCAGTTACCTGGGAATGAGCCTGTCTTCTCAAAATGGCTTCCTTCATCTTAGACTGCACTGTTCAATTTCACAACCTCCTGCTTGGATCCCACAGCTCCCACAAAGGTACGTTTACTCATGGATAGATGCCAAGTTACTGTTATTGAGGTGAAATTTTGAGCAAGGGATGTTTTATTTGGCTGTCTTATTGACACTGTTCCTCTAAAGTTTTCTTTTACCTATTATTTGACAAAAAACATTTATATATTTATATTAAGCTATTGTTGCTTTTCTGGGATAGGTCAACTTACTTATAGTATATTATATTTCTGAATTTTGTTTCTTACAATTTATTGAGGAATTTTGCTTTTGTAATTTTTAGAAAATTCTAATGGTTTCATATGTATACATATAAAACCATTCTCTTGCCTTAAATTACTCTAGAGACCAGAAAGTTTAAAAAGTCCACTTCTTAGCCTCATATGCAACTGGAAATAGACATTTAAGACTTGACTGTAGTTTTTGACACAAAAGTAAAAGTCTGAGAATGCCTTTGATTACCCATACCTTTTTTTTAAATTTTCTCTTCCTTCTTTTCCTACATTTTTCTTCCACTTCTTCACCTAAGAAGGGTCCTTCCTAGAATCTTATATTAAAGAAAGACAAACAAAATTTTAAAAGTGGATTGATAAAACAGAGTTTGACAAGTCTGAACATGAAGAAAGAAAAAGAACACTATCAGCAATGAGAGAGATTATAACTGTATATTCAAAGTACTTCATCTACTATTCAAAGAATATTTACAAAAATAAATAGCACTACATACCAAGTAACTTAAAAATATGGATGAAAGAATAAGTTTCTAGGATAATGATTCTGAAACCTGATTGTGCATTGGAATCTCCTAGAGGATAGTTGACTGGGCCCCACTCCCAGCCTTTCCAAATCAGTCAGGGGTTGAAGCCTGAGAAGCTGCATTTCTAACAAGTTTCTGGAGGTTTCTGATGCGTCTTGTTTGGATCTCAATACCTTGAGATCCACTATTTAGGGAAATATAAATTACCAGGTTCTACTTAAGAAGAAATTGAAAACCAAAGACCTATATGTAAGAATTAAAACTATAAAACTCTTAGATGAAAACCTTACAATTAAATTGTTATGGCATGCAAATGTCAAATAAAACATTAGCAACTTAATTTTTAAAAGAAAAATTTTAAAAGAAAAACTACTCCAATGATCAGATTAAAAATATATATAATCATCTCACTTGATGCCAAAAAAATCATTTAAAACTTTTAAGAGAAAAAATAAATGAGAATTTGGAGATAGCAAAAGGAAATTGTTTTGTCAACAAAGTTGGTTGCTCAAGAAAAGACAGATGGTCTAATAATAATTGAAGAGGGCACTGGATCCAGGAGAAACAGTGGTGTGTGTGTGTGTGTGTGTGTGTGTGTGTGTGTGTGAAAGATGGGATGCCCTTGAATGTTTATGGGTTGATTTGGAAGGAACCAATATGAAGAGGAAGACCAAAAGAGATTGAGTGAGATTCCAGAAGAAACGGGGACATGGAAGACAACAGTATCAAGAATGGCGCTTTTAGACCTGGCTGACCCACTCAGTTGGCTGGAACATCATTCCATACACCAAATGGTTGTAGGCTCGATCCCCAGTCAGGACATATACCTAGCTTGCAGGTTCTATCCCTGGTCAGGGCAAGCATGAGAGGCAACTGATTGATGTTCTCTCTCACACTTATGTTTCTCTCTCACATTGATTTTTCTCTCTCTCTAAAATCAATAAACATATCATCAGGTAAGAATTCTTTTAAAAAGGAATGGAACTTTGAACAAAAGATGGGCTCAACCACAGGGAAAAAAAGTAAGAATAGATGGTTTCAATACAGTAAGTTGAGAGAGGTCAAGCTGGTTCACATATATTTTCCCTGTGAAATAGGACATGAAATCAGATACTATAGAGCTTAGGAGAGCAAAGGGCTAAAAGATGTGGAGTTGAATTCAGCCATTAGAAATTCAGTGGTGACCTCTGAGATGAGTTGCTATGAGGTGATGGTGTCCCAGAATCCAATGAGCAAAGGGGTGACTAAGCGTGAAAATCTGTCAGCAAGTGCAGATTTTTCTTTCAAAGACCAAGGCTGAAAGGGAACTAGGAAAATAGAGTGGCAGCTAGATTTCTAAAGAAAGCCCTTCACATTTTAAAATAATTTCTCAGTATTCAAGACTCACCATCCACTATAGAAGAGGATATGTCATTAGCCGACATGTGATGCAATTTGGGTTTTTTTGTTGTTAATGAGACATCAGGCACTGCATTGTAAAAGCACAATCAACTACAAATTACCTATCTGTCATCCAAAGGAAATAAAAATTGGCATCAAAACCCCAGCAAGTACATAAATGTAAAAGCTAAGGGGTTCTGAGCTTTCAAATCAGAATTTTTTCTAAGAAAAAAATAAAAGATAAGTACTGAATGAATCTCCTCATTCTCCATAATGACCGCTTCCATTTAGGTCTCTTCTACAATCCATAAAATGGGCTGCTTGAATAGACAAACATTGGGAGAAAATCAAAGAGAACAAAACAGGTTTTTGAAAGTTACAAGATTTCAATTTAGCAAGCAATCTGTATAGCTAGCAGGCCCAAATACAGTCTTTTTCAACTTTGCACTTAAAGGCCTCTGAGGACAAAGGTGGAAGAAGAGACCAAATTTCATCAACTGGGATTGAAAATCAATATATCACAAAGATTTTAGAGGAATAGAAGTTGATGGAGCAGCCCACACAGGCTTTATCAGAAATAGAGAAAACCTGCTGGCAACAGAAAAATAAAATAAAAGAAGTGGGGAGGGAGGATGTGGCCTCTCTCACCAACTCTCTGTATCTTGGTTGGTAAGCTCCAGATGAGTGTCGGAGAATCTAAATGGTTTTATCTCT
Source organism: Noctilio leporinus (assembly GCA_004026585.1). Classification (NCBI taxonomy): domain Eukaryota; kingdom Metazoa; phylum Chordata; class Mammalia; order Chiroptera; family Noctilionidae; genus Noctilio; species Noctilio leporinus. The sequence goes on from PVIW01008518.1 coordinate 48,498, forward strand.
ACAGAGCTTGACTGATGTTTGAGGCATCTGTAACGCTGTGTTCCCCTCCACCCCACAACCCCACCAATTCCTAAACAGAACCTTTCCACTGGGAGTTCAAGAGTCCCTAAAAACAGTAGTCTAAATGTATGATAACAGCCAATTATGGAGAAGAAATCCTGAAAAGTAGGTCCATAGAAGTCAACTGAGAGGTTATTGAAAAACCAAACACTATAGAGTTACAAGACTATCCCCCAGTCCCACTGAGATACACCAGATGGGTAAACAATGCTAGGAGCTGGCACTTACAATGCTCTCCAGTTGTTAAAAGAAGTTGCTCCCATTCTGCAAGCTGAGCAGTGGAGCAGTGATATCAACATATCAGACTCTGAAAGCTCCCTGCCTTACCAGAGCTGGACTATGAGGAGAGGAACCTTGGAAGACCTGGAACTTTGCAAGGGAAGCTCTGTTGTGCTGTGAAATGCTATACTTCAGGATTGTGTGAAGAAGTGTGGGGGAGGGCTGGGCATAGGGCCTAATATGGTACTTCTGCCTGTGAAAGAGGAAGCACTCTAGAACAGAAATTTTCAACTGGTGGGCCAGTTGAAAATTTTTAAAACATGCAATACTGACTATTTAGTCAGGGGTGCTGACCTCTTTCCCTTAGATTATCAAATAAAAAATGACAACAGCCAACATAATAATAGTCATCCAGTGTGAATGAATCAAAATTATACTCACCTTTTTGGTCAGTTCAGCAAAAAAGACATTTTTTTAGTGTGTCGCAGAATCTTAGTAATTAGTTTACATGTGCCTTGAGATGAAAGGGTTGAAAATTGCCACTCTAGAGTAAAGTGAGTAGGCACCTTGAATGGAGAGCCCCGGGTCTGAAACTGAAAACATCTCCCTGCTGGGAAGGAGGCAATTTTGGCAAAATGCTGGGAACTACACACAAGGTTTGATTTGTGTTTTCCCTAGGTATGTGTGCTCCCTACCATACCTAGAGCCTCTGGGCAGTCATTTCAAGGGCCTTGGTAATATTAATAAGTCATTTTGTGGCATTGTTGATTGTGGAAGACAAAGAAACTCTGCCCACTTGGCAGTGAGCCCAGCCAGGACTATGACCAAGGGTTGTCCACCAGCCCAAGAACCTTCCATTCACACAGGCAGGTGGAAGGAGGTGCCCCGTTGTCCTTAAGTCAATGTAGCTGTGAGTGCTGCCAGGTGGAGTGGTTCTGTCTGCTCCACAGTGGACAACAGCATCCTGTGGAGCTTGCCAGCACTACAAGTAAAGCTGAAATAACTGACTGCAATTTGAACTCTTCTTTAAAGTTAATTACATTTTTTAGGCCCTGGCTGGTGGCACAGTGCATAAGATGCCAGCCTGCAAACCCAAAGGTCACTTGTTCCATTCCCAGCCAGGGCAACATAACCAGGTTGCAAGCCAGGTCTCCAGCCAGGTCCGTAGTTGGAGGCAAGTGAAAGGCAACCATACATTGATGTTTCTCTCCCTCTCTGCCTCTCTCCCTTCCTCTCTCTGAAAAATAATGAAATCTTTTAATTAATTAATTAAAGTTAATTACATTTTTTACATTTTTAACTACAAATACATGGCATGCTAAATACCCAAGCTTAGGGAACAAAAAGGCCTAGAGAGACTGGGTCTCTGGGAAGCCCCCCACCATTGACCATCTTTCCATTTTCCAGGCTAGTGTTTGCCCTCATACCTCCTGTCACATTGGCTTCCCAGGGCTGTCGCTCTACAATGCTGAAGGGACTTCCATGCCAAGAAACTCCCCATCTGTTCTACAATATGCTTCCCCCTCCAGCTCTGCTCCTTCCAAATTAGGGTATATTAATGGGGCTTTTTGAATGTGCTCTACTTTCTCAAGTAGAAAGCATAAGTGATGATCCTTGGTGTCTTTCATCAATCTCAGCTTCCCTATACCATAGGTGGTAGAAATTCTTTTACTAGTTACTAATGCTAAGAAAGGCACTCCCTCTTTGTCTTCTGCAAGATTGAAGGAGATAAAAAGGAGAGATTTTAGGTGAGAATAATGACACAAAGACATAAAAGTAAGTATGAAGAGCATGGTGTCTGAGGGAACGATGAGTACTTTGAAGTGGAGAAGCTATATGGTGTATAAAGAATACAGCAGAAAGAAGGAAATGAGAATTAAACGCAAGTTTGAAGTCAGATGGTGAACAAACTTGAAAACTATGTGAATTGGTTTCCTCTTACTGCTATAAGAAATTACTACAAACTTAGTGGCTTAAAACAACACAGATTTGTTCTTACAGATCTGAAGTCTAAAATGGGCCTTACAGGCTAAAATCAAGGTGTCTGCTGAGCTGCATTCCTTCTGAAGATTCTAGGGGAGGATCTGTTCCCTTGCCTTCTTTACCTTTTAGAGGCCACCTGCATTCCTTGACTCCGAGGCTCTTCCCTTATGTGACGAGTGCATCGCTACAGCATGCTTCTGTCCACATGCCCTCTCTGAGTTTAATCCTCCTGCCTTCATCTTTTAAAGACCCCTGTGATTGCACTGGGGACACCCAGATAATCCAGGATAATCTCCTTATCACTGTGTTCTTACCTTAATTACATCTCTGAAGTCTCTTTTGCCATGTAAAATAATATATTCACAGGTTCTAGAGAGTAGGACAGGGACATCTTTGAGGGGAGGAGGTATTATTCAGCCTACCACACCATATCTAGGAATTTGGATTGTATTATGTCAGCCAAGTGTCAAAGCCTCATGCCTACCAGAGCCACGTAGGCCAAGTAGTCAAATGAAGCAGACTGGGTATTAGATACTAGGAAAGACTGGAGAAAGTGGCAAATTAGAGACCTTATGCCTTTTCTAAAGGGAATACCCAAAATAAATGCAAGCCAATTTTGTCCTATTACTTGAATGTTTTAAAGAAGCGGGGATGTAGGTTTTCATGTAAAATTTATCAATTTTACAAACAATTTCATCAACCTTTGTTACAATTCTATGAGGACTTTTCTCTTGGGTAATGTCTTGTATTAGAACACTTTTGAAGGTAGTTCTGTGGGAAAGAGGCTAGAAATTAGAATGGCCCAGAAAAATAACTGTAATATAAAGGAGAAGGATAAAGAAAGCCTCAGTTATGATGGAGTCAGTATCAATAGGAGAAGACTGCATCCAAGAAACACCCATAAGCCCTGACCACTGTGAGGCAGTTGGGTGAGTGTTGTCCCTCAAATCTAAAGGTGGCTGGTTCTGTTCCTGGTCAGGGTACATGCTTGGATTGCAGGTTCGGCCCCCCATTGGGCATGTACAGAAGACAACCAACTGATGTTTCTCTCTCTTTCTTTCTCCCTCCCTTCACCTCTATCTAAAAATAAATAAGTAAAATATCTATAAAAATAAATATCCATAAGCAATAATCCACAAGACTAAAGGTTGCAAAGGGCTCTGCAGCCTTTATGTCAGAATGAACCCAGAGAAGAATAACATTCCCAAGGGAGCCTGCACAGAAACAGGTGCTGCATACCTGAGCACAAAGCCCCAGGAACTCTATTTCACATCCTGAAACTTGGAAGGAAGACCTGAAAAATACTTGTTAGAGAGGTAAGAAGAGTACCAATTACAAAAGAACAAGCAAACCATAATATGAACTCTTTAAGACTTGTTATTTGGACAGAGTTTTAAAAATCACATACCATTCATGTATTTTCTAATAAAAGTAATATGTATTTATCTTTGAAAATAAACATTTAGAAAATGCTGAAAAAAGTGTGATGAAGGAAACCAAAATGGCTCATGCTCTAAAGCAAGTTTTCTCCATCCTTGCGCTACTGACATTTTGGGCTAATTAATTCTCTGTTGTCCCAAGGGGACTGTCTTGTGCACTTTAGGACATTAAGCAGCAGCCTTGACCTCTTTCTCCTCGTGGCACCCCAAAATGCCTCCAGACATTGTCACATGTCCCTTGTGGGCAAAGTTGCCCTAGTTGAGAACCACAGTTCTAGAATATAGTATATCACTTTTAATGCTTTGGTCATTTACCACTGGTCTTTATGCTTTTTACTATGTAAATTTTAAATCCTGTGCTCAATTCAGGCTCCTGCTTTAATTCTCTGACAGCACATTGAGAACAGATCTTATATTCTTGTGGATATGTCATGGTTTATTGAGCCAGTCCCTGGTGTTAGAAATTAAGGTTGTTCCCAATTTTACATCATTACAAACAATGTCACGATGGCCATCCTTGTACATAAATCATTTTCTGTAGCTCTGATGGCTTCTCTAGGATGGTTGTCTCAAAACAGAATTAACAAACCAAACAGAACTGAGATATCTTTAAAATGCATGAGCAGAAGGTGCAGGTGGATGGCACAGGCCAGGAATACAATGTCCAGTATATGAATCACTGCCTCTCACAGCCTGCTGCTTGAGACAAATGACTTTCCTTGAGCCAAAATTTATTTAAATAAAACATCAGCCTTTGCCCAATTAATCAAAAATTGAATGGCTATAATTTCTCAATTGCTCAGTTGGGTCAATTACTAGCTATGTGACCTTACCAGTTACTTACATTTTGTTTCTTCATCTATAAATCAAAATGAAAAAAAAATGCACCCTACTGATAGGACTGCTGTGAATATTAAGTGAGTTAATGAATATGAACCCTTTGCACAGTGCTTGCCACCTAGTAACAACATGGGAGTCAAGTGCTTACGTTATCCTCAATATTACATTCAAGTTTAAAATTCAGATGGCCCCAGCCATCTGAACAACTTTGCTTCAGCAGGTCTTGGGTGGGGGAGGAGTGTGTCTTTGCAACATGTTCCTTTAATTATTCTTATTGCACCCAGGGCTGAGAATGACTGACCAATCTCTCCTCCCTTGGCCACTCCTTTTTTACCCCTCAGCCAGCCACTTGCTCCTCATTTCTCTCATCATTGTTCAAATATCACAATATGGGCAATGAAGGCAAACTGCCAGGTGCGCTTCAGCCCATAGGAAGCCACAGGGAAGAACCCAAGGGTCCATCTCCCCGTAATTTGACCTTGAGCAGTTCAAAGTCACTTCATCCTTACCCATTAGAAGTAGGTGACCTAAGTCTCTTCCCAATGGGTATGCCTCAATTCTGCACCACTGTTGTCCTATCTGAATTGAACTCTTTTGCCTTATTCTCAGATATCCCTCCCATCTCATTCTCTGAAACCACCTCAACAGAATCTCCTCAAGAATGCAATCACTCAGCTATTCATGGTGCTCCAGATCAATGCAAGGAGAGGTTTTGTGAGAGGCACCTTTCTTTCACACATGGATATGCTTCAGGTACATAGCTGTGAATGCCTCCAAGCTGGCTGGCACCCAGCCTCCAATAGTGCCCTCATCCACAGCTTTGAAGTCTGACATTCGTGCTACACATCCAGCAAGAGCGCACAGGTGCAAATTCAATCAGAGCTTGTGTGGGACAATAGCTTCTGATTGAGATACCATCCCATCCATGTTGGATATTTGCAGCAGTATAATCAACAACTCTGTGTGAAATGATAGCACCACTCACCAACTAACTAACTTCCATTCCGAAGGCATTTGTTTAATGTGGAAAACACAAGCCAAAAATTTTAAGCAACTGAGATGTTCTGCCTGACTCTCAAAGAGGGGTTAAAGTCAGAATAAAAGCTACAGTTCCAAACACAGCCTGAGGAGGAAGTCGCTGGGGCAAGAAATACATCTGAACCTGGCCATCAGTTCAAGCGTCAGCCTGCATTCTTTACATGTCATGATATGATGAGCATGTAAGGCCTTCACCATCCCCCAACTCAGAGAGGTGGTGCTGGTGGTGGCAGGCAAGATATTGCTATGTCTTATTGAGTACTAACTGGGCACAGCATATCCAAACACATGATCTCATTTAACCCTCTTGACAACTGTATGAAGTTGATACTGTTATCATTATATAGATGAAATTCCTGAGTCACAGCAAGGTTAAGTAACATGTTCCAAATCACAAAGTTAGAAAGTAGAGATTCCAGGTTCATGTGGCTACAGAACCACCGAAGCCACGTGAACCTGTTTCAAAGAGATGCATTTGAACAAAATAAAACAAGAAAGCATGACATGGCTCTGTCCTCTGTATTATTTTATATATATAATTTATTTATTTTTATATAAAATATTTATATATAATATATTTTATAATATATTATACATGTCATTATATATTATTTATTATAACATGTATATTGTATATTTTATAATATATATTTATATAATATATTTTTATATATAGTTTTATATTTATATATATAATGAATATATATATAGTTTTAGAAAACAAACATACAAGATAAAATGGGGGGTCAGTTTTTGAAAAGGGCACAGACTGTAAAAGTAGAGAGGATGTAATTTGGAAGACAGATGTTAGAGATGGCACCTGTTGCCTATGCATCTTGTTATCTAAGCAGGACTGGGAAAACTGTAAGACTTGGGCCCTAAAACTCAACGCATCTCAAGGTGTAAGTAGCATCCAGAATCAACTGGGTATTAGCCACTAGTATGTGGGTTTGGGATGATGAATGGACCTAGGCAGTATCTACCCCAAAGTGATGCAACCCAGGATGCAGAGTAAAAGGGCAGGACATAAAGGTAGGGGGAGACAGGGAGTTACATGTGAAGGAAATGAAGAAGAGGAGGTGTTTTGTTTTTTTGTTGTTTTGTTTTGTTTTGTTTTTGCATACAGGTAATGAAGTGATTCAGAGGACAGACCGGACTTATCCAAGTTTCTATCAATCACATGATGTGTGATCTTGGACAAGTTACCTAGTTTCTGATTCTGTTTATTCATCTGGAACTTGAAGAAAATAATGTCACCTAAATCACAGAGTTGTGGAGAAGAATAAAATAATTGATGGAAAACACTTAGCATAGTGTCTAAAATTGGTTAAATATTTTATAAAGGCTTTCTATTATTTAAATCATACACAGGCCCTGGCTAGTGGCTCAGTGAAATGGCACCAGCCTGTGAACTCATAGGTTGCTGGTTTGATTCCAGTCAGGGCAACATCACCAGGTTGCAAGCCAGGTCTCCAGCCAGGTCTGTAGCTGGAGGCAGGTGAAAGGCAACTGTACATTAATGTTTCTCTTCTCTTTCTTCTGTCCTGCCCTTCTCTCTGAAAATAATAAATAAAATCTTAAAAATAAATAAACAAATAAATAAATCATAATCATACACAAGACATAGTAAAACTAGTTATAAGAGGTAAGTTATTGGAACTGGAGGGGTCAGCAAGGGGGAAAGGGAAGCAAATAAGATCAACAGCCTGAGAGAAGTTGGTAGCAATATGTACAATACCTTAGATTGTGGATCATAGGCATATGGTTGGTGAGGCATTAAGAAATACTTTAATAATTGATTCTTTAATATTTGCCAGGTTCTATTTTAAGTACCACATGACTTAATTTAATTATACCTTACTCCAACCTCTATAATGTAGGTTAAAAGATAGCTCCATTTTACAGATGTGGAAACTAAGGCTCAGAGATGGGAGGTAGCTTGTCAAAGGTCATAGAGCTAATAAGGGGTGAAACTGGAATTTCAAAGATACATAAAATTATCTACTGATTGTCCTCGTTTCTATTAAATCCTTGATTCAGAATTATTTTGGTGCCTATGTCAGGTATTGGGGAGGATTTTTGTCATAACTAGACTCTAATTCTCTTTAAACTAACAATCCCAGCTATCCAACAAAAGACATTAGTATGTTAGGATACATTTGATTTAATCTTACCTGCTGTATCTAGATTACAATCACCTCCACAAACTTTATCTACCCCAACCACTATTCATTTAGTCCCTCATTCAACCAATACTTGTTGTTAAGCCTTTTCCTTACATTCTAGATGTTATCCCAGCTATAGGGACTGGGAGATGAATAAAACACAGAGGCAGAGAGCAGGTAAATAGAACATTCTTATAAATACTATGATAAAAGCATTAAAAGACTTGCATGAGTTGGGAGGGGGTCCCATAAGAAGGAAGACAGCCAAAAGCCCAGCTGCCTCACTTAAGAGATGCAATGCTTGAAACCTAGGGTTGGATGAGCTCCTGGTTACTCCATTTTGCCTTCAACTCCTTCCATCCCAGCCTGCTCTGTGTCCAACCCCTGCTTCACCCTTCAGGCCTTATATTGACTCCAGCTCCATGCCAGTCCCTAGAATATTCCTATTTACGTTCCTCTGACCATACTGTTCAAATAGACCAGTTAGTATCAAAGGTGAGATGTGCCTGTTTTCCAAAAGTCAGATGTTGGGCAATAGAGAGATGGAAAAGAAAAAGTGCTGAGGAGAGAGGAAGGAAGAGAGCTACGGCAGAAAATGTCTGCATATCTTATTCTAAATTAAAGGTAGTGTGTGTGTGTGTGCATTTTGGTTTTTTTGTTTTTTTTTTTTCAATGTATGGTTGCCTTTCACCTGACTCCAGCCACAGATCTGACTGGAGACCTGGTTTGCAACCTGGTTATGTGCCCTGGCTGGGGAATCGAACCTGCGACCTTTGGGTTCGCAGGCCAGCACCTTACCCACTGTGCTACCAGCCAGGGCTCTGGGTTTTTTTTTTTTAATGCTGATAGTTAATATTGAATGTAGATCTGAATGGCATGCTAATCAAGGCAAAAGCCTCATCCTGTTTCAGTGACAAATCCCGTTTCAGTGACAACACAGGCATCATTCTAGCCTTCCCCACATCATGAACTTCAACTTTTTACTTGATGTATTCATACATGTTTGAAGGAGATTGATTTAGAAATTGATATTACCTTTATAATTAAAACAGTAAAATAAAAATAAAAGCAAAAGATATTATAGTAACAACCTTAACATCTTGGTCACTATGTTGGATAAAGTCATAGATAAACACAAAAGGGAATAAGACATATACCCTACCTTCAAGGAATTAATAATTTTACAATGTATGATGAAGCAGAAAGTCAATATCGCCCCAGAGGAGCAATTAATCTGACTAGCTCTGAGGTTTGGCTGTTATTTATGGGCCTGATAGCTCACATTCTCAAAGTGCTTTGAAGCTACCTGAAAAGGCGATCTCAGGGTTATCAGTATGTTCCAGCTTTCTTTTATTGTTTCATTTTATTAGAGCTGTAGATTCTCTGCTATCGGTCATGAAACTTTGCTACTCTTAAACAGAGACAAAGACAACAAAGAACTACTGAAAGCTCTTATTTCAAATTTTCTGAAATGCAGAAGAGAACTCACTTCCTCATGTTTTAATGCTTTTTATCACTTGATCAGTAGCTAGCCTGCAGACTGGTGACCAATTAACACTTGTTGAAACTATATCCTGGTAACCCACACAAAAGGGTGAGAGGAAGTCAATATACAAGTACATGATTGGGATGACTCCCCTGGCCAGTTCATACAATCTGTAATCAAGTCCAGTAAGTTTGGGGTGACAGAAGCTTCCTCCTATATGCAAAGGCATTATTTATAGGACATATTGACAATTTTTAGGAAGACTGCTTTGCCCGCAAACATTTATTGAACAGCCGCTGGAAACTACAATTAGCATCCCTCCTTCCTTTATATCCTGTCCCTTTCTCTGTTAAATTCAAGAATTTGAAAGTTGTAGGCAAGAAGTTATGATCAGTTCTGCTTTGGTCAATAATATGCATCGGGTGCCTCCTGTAGACCAATACTATGCTAGGCTTAGGATACAAAGATGAGTTAAATGCATTGCTTGGTTTAAGGACAATGTAGCCTGAGCAACAATTTTCTTTCTTTTTTTAATTTAATTTTATTGTTGTTGTATTACATTCATCCCATCACCTCCCCACAACCTGCTCTCCCCCTTCCCCAACCTCCTATTCTCCCACACACACCAAACTCAATCCTACTTGCTGTCCATGTCCATGTTCACCCATGCTAGTTCCTTGATGAGCAACAATTTTCGAAAGCCAGCCCAAGGATTGCAAAAATTTGCAACTGAGGTCATTGTTAAATACAAAGGTCTATCCCCAAAGTATCAGCTGTGAAAAACTGTTTTAGTTACTTTGACATTGGCTCGATACTCTTGGGAAGACCTGGTAAAAATAAAGATCCCCACACACTTTACCCAGAGATTCTGACTCAGTAAGTGTTCTTAAGGTGATTTTGCTATGTAGTCTGAATTAGGATTTACCAGTCTAGAAAAAAAAAAAATAGACATCTATAAGATATGTTATTATAGTTCAGTGTTAAAAATTCTACAATAGAAGCATCTATAAAGTGCAATGGAAGAAAGCAATTAATACTGACTGGGAGAATGGAGTGGGAAATCCACAATTTAGACATGGTATTTAGACTACCTATGATGGATGAACAGAGTTGATTTGGTGGACAGGGTGTGGGAGAGAAGGGCATTTCAGGCAGAGAGAGAAACTTGCATGCAGATGCTTAGAGGGAAAGTACTTGGTATGTTCAATGGGCAATTAATTAATTGCCTCCTGTGATCTCAATGTAGACAAGTGGGATATGAAAAAGATGTGGACAAGAGAGGAAACCATGGAAAAATTAACTAAGGGATCCAGACAAGAAGGAAAAAATGCATTAAGCTATTAATTTAAATGTAGATCTATTCATGCATTTATTTATTCAGTTATTCACTCAACAAATATATATATCGAGCAGAAACTGAACATTTTGTCAAATAAAGACCACAAGACAGTAGAGAGGAGATAGAGTCTTGGAGCATAGGAAGGGAAAGTAGAATGCTCAATAAGTAGGAAAGTAGGATGCACTTATTTAATACAAATTTAAATGCAAATTATTGAAAATATTGGGATTAGAGACCTAAGATTGGAGATTTCTGATATGTGACTAATTTGTATTTGAATGTAGGAACTGGAATTATATAAATAATGTATGTGAAAAATAATTTTTCACATACATATTAATACATAAGTGTTTAAATTGCTACATATTCGAATAAAAATAGAATGATGCGTGAAGCGTGAGAGAAGATCGGTCTCAAGACAGGTCATTCACTGAGGCTAATTTATTCCTGTCAGTTACTTTATAACTATATACTTCTAGAAGCAGGAGTTATCAGTCAGTACCTGTTGTCAGAAAAGAAAGAAACTTCAGGTCTGACATTTGGTTCCTTCTCTATCATAAAAGTCTTCCATTGGGGACCCCGAGCCATAGACAATAATGCTGCTGAGAAATCTCATTTGTTCTCAAGTGATTTTTTTTTTTTTAATTTTATTGTTGTTGTATTACATCCATCCTTTTTTTCTCCCCTCTGTCCCCCTCCCCACCCACCCTTTCCCCCCAAAGTCAATCCCACCTGTTGTCCATGTCCATGGTTCCTTTATACTAGGTTCTTGTCTAAGCTGCTCCCCTTCTTTGCCTCTGCCTCCCCCCTCCCCCCTACCCCTTTCTTCCTGACCACTGCAGGCCTATTCCTTGTATTCATACACTTGGTTCTGTTTTGCTTGTTGTTAGTTTTGCTCATTATTGTCCCGAAAAGGGTGAGAACATATGATACCTGTCCTTCACTGACTGGCTTATTTCACTAAGCATAATACTCTCCAGTTCCATCCATGTTGTTGCAAAGGGTACAAGTTTCTTCTTTCTTTCTGCCATATAGAATTCCATTGTGTAAATGTACCAAAGTTTTTTGATCCAATCATCCATTGATGGGCACTTAGGCTGTTTCCAGCACCTGGCTATTGTAAATAGTGCCGCTATGAACATAGGTGTGCATAGGTTCTTATGAATTGGTGTCTCAGGCTTCTTTGGGTATAGTCCAAGTAATGGAATTGCTGGATCAAAAGGCAGTTCCATTTTTAGTTTTTTAAGGAAACCCCACACTGTTTTCCACAGTGGCTGCACCAGCCTGCATTCCCACCAACAGTGTATGAGGGTTCCCTTTGCCCTGCATCCTCGCCAACACTTGTTGTTTGTTGATTTGCTGATGATTGCCATTCTGACAGGTGTGAGGTGGTATCTTAATGCAGTTTTAATTTGCATCTCTCTGATGACTAGCGATGTTGAGCATTCTTTCATAT
>PVIW01008519.1:0-60390 GCA_004026585.1 Noctilio leporinus
CCATTACGGGACAATAATGAGCAAAACTAACAACAAGCAAAACAGAACCAAGTATATGAATACAAGGAATAGGCCTTCAGTGGTCAGGGGGAACGGGGTTGGGGGGAGGGGGAAGGTAGAGGCAAAGAAGGGGAGCAGCTTAGACAAGAACCTAGTATAAAGGAACCATGGACATGGACAACAGGTGGGATTGACTTTGTGGGGAATGGGTGGGTGGGGAGGGGGACAGAGGGGAGCAAAAAGGGGATGGATGTAATACAACAACAATAAAATTTAAAAAAAGAAAAAAAAAAAAAGAGAGATCCACCTCAGAATAAAAGATTTACACAGTCTGAAAGTGAAGAGATGGAAAAATATTTCATGCAAAGGGAGATGAACAAGGGCTGGGATTACACTATTTATATCTGACAAACAGACTTCGAAGCAAAGATCATAATAAAAGATAAAGAATGTCATTACATAATACTTAAGGGATGAATCCAACAAGAGGATATAACCCCTCTAAACATATATGCACCCATATAGGGAGCACCTAGATACATAAAGAAAGTCTTGGAGGACTTTAAGAAAGAGATTGACAATAATATAATCATTGTAGGGGAATTTAATACCCCATTGTCAACAATAGACGGGACTTCCAGACAAAGAAATCAGCAAGGATATAGTGGTATTAAATGATACACTAGGTAAAATAGATTTAATCGATATTTAAGAATATCTCCAAAGAAGCAGAATGTACATTGTTCTCAAATGAACACAGGTCATTCTCAAGAGCAGACCACATGGTACAACACAAAATAAGCTTAACAAATTCAAGAAAATTCAAATCACACCAAACATTTTCTCTGATCACAATAGCTTAAAACTAGAAATCAACCTCAAGAAAAAAACTCAAAAACATTCAAATACATGGAGGTTAATAGCATTTTATTAAATACTGAGCTGGTTAACAGTGAGATCAAGGAAGAAATCAAAAAGTACCTGGAAACAAATGAAAATGAACACACAACAACCCAAAACCTATGGAACATAGTGAAAGCAGTCCCAAGAGGGAAGTTCATAGCATTACAGACTTACCTAAGAAGACAGAAAAATATAAAATAAAAAACCTAACCCTACCCTTAAAAGAACTACAAAGAAAACAACAAACAAAGCCCAGAGTGGGTATAAAGAAGGAAATAATCAAGATTAGAGCAGAAATAAATGACGTAGAGACTAAAAAAATATTCAAAAGATCAATAAATCTAGGAGCTGGATCTTTGAAAAATAAACAAAATTAACAAACCTTTAACCAGACTCATCAAGAAAAAAGAGAGAGGACCCATATAAACAAAATCAAAAATGAAGGAGGAAATGTAACAACTGATATCACAGAAATACAAAGGATTATAAGAAATTACTATGGCCCTGGCTGGTGGCACAGTGGATAAGGTGCAGGCCTGCAAACCCAAAGGTCGCTGGTCCAACTCCCAGTCAGGGCATATAACCAGGTTGCAAGCCAGGTCTCCAGTCAGGTCTGTAGCTGGAGGCAGGTAAAAAGCAACCATACATTGATGTTTCTCTCCTTCTCTGCCTCTCTCCCTTTCTCTCTCTCTAAAAATAATAAATAAAATCTTTAAAAAAAAAAAAAAGAAATTACTATGAACAACTAGTATATGCCAAGAAATTAGACAACATGGGCAAAATGAATAAATTTCTAGAAACGTACAATCTTCCAAAACTGAATCAGAAAGAAGCAGAAAACCTGAATAGACCAATAACAACTAGCGAAATTGAAGCAGTAATCAAAAAACTCCCAGCATACAACAGCTGTGGCTCCGATGGCCTCACAGGTGAATTTTACCAAACATTCAAAGAAGAACTAACACCTACCCTCCTCAAATAATTCCAAAAATTCAAGAAGAAAGACTTCCAAACTCTTTTTACAAGCCTAGTATTATTTTAATCTCAAAATCAGATAAAGACACAACAAAGGAAGAAAATTACAGGCTAATATCTCTGATGAACATAGATGCTAAAATTCTGAACAAAATAGTAGCAAACGGACCCAGCAATATACGTTAAAAAAAAAATCATACACCATGATCAAGTGGAATTTATTACAGGGATGCAAAGATGATACAGTATTTGCATATCAATAAGTGTGATATATCACATAGACAAAATGAAAAATAAAAAATCACATAATCAGATCAATAAGTACCTATAAAGCACTTGATAACATCCAGTACCCACTTATTACAAAACACTCAGCAAAGTGGGAATAGAGAGAGCATACCTCAATTTAAAAAAGACCATATACAAAAAATCTACAGCCAACATTATACTCGATGGGTAAAAACTAAGTGTGTCCTTTGAGATCAGGAACAAGACAGGGTGTTTGCTTTCACCACTCTTACTCAATATAGGACTGGAAGTCCTAGCCATAGTGATCAGACAAGAAGAAATAAATGGCATCCAAATTGGAAAGGAGAAAGTAAAAACATTATTATTCACAAAGGACCTAATAAATGAATTTGGCAAAGTAGCAGGCTACAAAGTCAATATTTAGAAGCTGATGACATTTTTATACAAGAATAATGAACTATCAGAAAGAGAAACTAAAAAAACAACCCAAGTTACTATTGTAACAACAACCCAAAAAAAGTACCTAGGAATAAATTTAACAAAGCAGGTAAAAGATCTGTACTTGGAAAACTATAGGACACTGAAGAAAGAAATTGAGGCAGATATAAATAAGTGGAAGTATATATTATGTTCATGGATTAGAAGAAAAACGCCATTAAAGTATCCATACTACCCAAAGTAATCTATAGATTCAATGTAATTCCTATTAAGATACCAAAAGTCTATTTCACAAATCTAGAACAAATATTCCAAAAATGTATATGGAACCAAAAAAGACCCCAAATAACCTCAGTGATCTTGAGAAAGAAGAACAAAGTTGGAGGAATCATAATACCTTATATAAAACTATACTACAAAGCCACTGTAATTAAAACAGTCTGGTACTGGCATAAGAACAGACACATAGATCAATGGAACAGAGTAAAGAGCCCAGAAATAAACTCAGGTCTTTATAGTCAATTAATATTTGACAAACAAGGAGCATAAAATGAAGCGAAAACAATCTCTTCAATAAATGGTGTTGGGAGAACAGGACTGGTACAAAAAAAAATATTAAACTAGGCCACCATTTTATACCCTACATCAGGATAAGCTCAAAATGGATTTTAAAAACTTAAATATAATTCATGATACCATAAAAACCCTGGAAGAGAACATAGGCAGTAAAATTTCAGATATCTAATATAGCTATATTTTTGTTGCTATATCTCCTAAGGCAAGGGAAATAAGGAAAAAATAAACAAATGGAATTACATCAAATTAAAAAGCTTTTGCACAGCTAAAGAAACCAGCATCAAAATGAAAAGGAAACCCACTGTATGGGAGAACATATTTGCCAATGATATGTTGGACAAGGGCTTAATCTCCAAAATATATAAAGAGCTTATAAGTCAATGCCAGGAAGACAAATAATCCAATTGAAAAGGTAAAGGACCTGAATAGACACTTCTCCAAGGAGGACATACAGATGGCCTACAGACATATGAAAAAATGCTCAACATCACTCGCCATCAGGGAGATGCAAATTAAAAGCACAATGAGATACCACTTCACACTGGTCAGAATGGCCATCATTAATAAATCAACAAACAACAAGTGCTGATGAGGATGCAGTGAAAATGGAAGCATAATGGACTGCTGGTGGGAGTGCAGACTTGTGGAGTTACTGTGGAAAACAGTAAGAAATTTCCTCAAAAAAGTAAAAATGGAACTGCTTTTGGGCCCAGTGATTCCACTGCTGGGAATATATGCTAAGGATTCCAAAACATCAATTCAAAAGTATATATGCACTCCTATATTCATAGCAGCACTGTTTATAATAGCCAAGATTTGGAAACAGCTTAAGTGCCCTTCAGTAGATGAGTGAACTTTTTAAATTGTGGTACATTTACACAATGAAATACTATACAGCAATTAAAAAGGAATTCCTGCCTTTTGCGACAGCATAGATGGAACTAGAGACTATTGTGTTGAGTGAAATAAGCTAGTTGGTGAAAGACAAATACCGTATGATCTCACTTATAAGTGGAAGCTAATGAACAAAATTAACTAATAAGCAAAATAGAACCAGAGGCATAGAATCATGGAAGAGTCTGACAGCTGTAAGAGCAGAAGGGGTAGGTGGGGACTAATTGAGAGCACATGAAGAGATTAGTCAAAGAATGTATATGAAAAACCCATGGGCGTGGACAACAATGTGGAAATTGACTATGGAAGGGGGAGGCAACCTAGGTGGAGGGAGGCAAAGGGCGAAAAATTGGGACAACTGTAATAACATAAATGATAAAATATTTTTTAAAAGAAAAATAGATCTCATGTCCAAAGTCACTAAGACAAAGGATACAGCAAAGAGCCAGTCCCCTCAAAACTTCCCTTGAAATTCATTCATTCAACATATATTTATGAATAACCTGTACTGGGGACATGACATGAGACATGCTTCCTCTTCTCCCTGAGCTCCCAGCCAGTAAAGGAGATAGTCATTACATTAGTAAAACAAACAAATATGCATGCATTTAGAAATAGGAATAGAATCTAGGAAATTGCTTGTGAGAGAAGTTAAAGAGGAAGGACCCCCTTAAAACAGGTAGTCAGGGAAGTCCTCTCTGAAAAAGCCCCTCTATAAAGGAAGGTGAGGTAGAGAGGGGCTCCTGGGAGAGGGCAGGAGAATGGTGGGCACACAATACTGGGAGAGAACCAGTCCAGGCACACAAAGGGTACAGAGGGAGCGCCACACAGAAGCAGGTCAGAGAGATCAGTAGAAGTCGGATTAAGTTCAGCCTCATGGGGCGTGACAAGGGGTTTTGACTTTATTCTGAGCTCAACTGGGAGAACTTAGATAAAAACAATTTATGAAGAGAAATTACTTGAGCTGATATATGTGCATCTTAGAAGGACCCTCTGGGTGGTGGGTTGAAAACAGACTGATTTCAGGTATTGAAAAGAGGAGATGAAGGGAAACTAGTGACAAAGCTATTACAGTAACCCAGGCAAGCAATAGTGATGGCTGGGACTAGGGTCATGACCATAGAGAAAAAGAGTAGATTGACTCAAGATTTGGAGAGAGCCGAGAGTTTCTTATGACTGATTGGGCTTCGGGGAGAAAGGGGTGCTTTCATATATTGCCCTTGGGCAGGTGGAGTTGCTGTTAAAAAAAAAAAAGAGATGCTGGTATATGTGCACCTTTGTCTATTGTGTAAGGAGGTGAAAAAACTGCCAGGACAAGGGGAGACATTTCTGGGGGCCTCAGGAGAGCCTGAAAGAGCAAGTACTGACACTGGACCAAATCTTTCTTAACTGATTTGTCCCCTAAACAGCAGACACATAGCCAAGGATCCGAGTAGCAACATATAAAATAAATGCTATTCAAGTATATAAGATGAAGAAAACACAAGTCAGTGTGGTCCTGGCAGGCTTCATGGAGGAGGCTACTTCTCCCCTAGATCTAGAAGAACAAGAGGAATCTAAATAAGTAAAAAGGATTAGAAAGACATGCCCTGACAGAGGGGACAGTGGGGACAAAAGTGAGTATTACATCATAGGAAGATATTGGAGCCAATAACTTATCTCCTTCCCTGCCCCTGGATAGGATGGCAGCTTTCTTGGGGTGTCTTCTCTGATCTAGGGGTTGCTAGTAGAACTATATTCCTCCTTTCTTTTAAAAACAGCATTATTTAGATATAATTAATACATAATAGTGCACACTTCAGTAAGTTTTGACATATATAGACACTCATAAACCATTGCCACAATTAAGATAATGAATGTATGCATTACTTCCAGAAATTTCCTCCTGTCCCTCCCTGAAAGCCCCTGCTCTTATCTCCCACCAGCCATGGATCTACTTTCTGTCATTATCAATTAGTTTACATTTTCTAGAATTTTATATGACTGTAATCATAGTATTAACTGTGTTTCTTCTGGCTTCTTTCACTCAGCATAACTATTCTGAGATTTATCCACAGTATAGCATGTATCAATATTTCATTCCTTTTTATTACTCACTAATATTCTATTACATGGATATTGTTTATTCTTTCACATGTTGATAGACATTTGGGCTGTTTCCAGTGTAGGGCTAATAGAGATAAAGCTACTATGAACACCCACGTACAACAAGCCTTTGTATAGACATACATGTTCTTTTCTCTTGGGTAAATAGCTAGCTATGACTGGCTGGATCATATGGTAGGGGTATGATTAACTTTATAAAAAAACTGTTAAACTGTTTTTCCGAAATATTGCAACATTTCACTTCTCACAAGCAGTGTGTGAGAGTTCCTGGTCCTCCGCATCCTCATCAACACTTGGTGTGGTCAGTCTTTTTAACTGTAGTAAGATCTCATTGTGGTTTTATTTTGCATTTCCCTAGAGACCAGTACTGTTGAGCATCTTTTTGTGTGCTTATTACCATTTGCATACCTCCTAGAGTGAAATGTCTATTTAAGTCTTTTGTCTGTTTTTAATTTGCCTTATTATTATTGACAGTTCTTTCTATATTATAAATATAAATCCTTCATCAGATATATGATTTGTACATATTTCTCTGTCTGTGGTTTGACTTTTTTAATTATCTTGACAGTATCATTCAAAGATACAGTGAACAGCCCTGGCTGATGGCTCAATGGATAAGGTGCCAGCCTGTGAACCTAAAGGTCACTGGTTCAATTCCCAGTCAGGGCACATAACCAGGCTGCAAACCAGGTCTCCAGCCAAGTCCGTAGCTGGAAGCAGGTGAAAGACAACCATACGTTGATGTTTCTATGCCTTTCTTCCTCCCTCCCTGCCCTTCTCTCTAAAACTAATGAATAAAATTAAAAAAAAAAAAAAAAAAAAGATACAGAGAAGAAACCAAAGACTGCCAGATAGAAGTGGGGAGGGAGATGGGTGAGAAAGATGAAGGATGTAAGAAGTTACAAAATACAGCATAGGGAATGTGGCCAGTAATATCATAATAACTATGTGTGTTGCCAGGTGAGTACTAGAATTACAAGGAGGATCACTTCACAAATTGTATAAATATCTAACCACTCTATTGAACACCTGAAACAAATATAAAACTTTTAAAAAATTCTCAGTAAAATACTAATGCAAAACATATCCATGGTTGCTTGACAGTAGGGTAAGGGCCAGAGGGATGTAAGGGATGGGAGGGCAGGGTTATAAATGTCTAGGATGAATCTTTGGGGGTGATGGACAGACATATTCACTATCTTTGTGATGATAATTTCATAAGTGTATAGATACATTGAAGCTTTTCAAATTATATACTTTAAGTATATGTAGTTTGTTGTATGTTGATTATACCTTAATAAAGGTGCTTAAAATTCAAAAACAAAAGCAGAAGTTTGGTGTGATTTTTTTTTTTTTGATGAAGTTTAATTTATTTTTCTTTCTTTATGGATTATTCTTTTTGGTGTCATACTTACAACTCTTCCTGAACAAAGGTCACAATGATTTTCTTCTGTTTTCTACTAGAAGTCTTATAGTTTTAGGTTTTACAACTAGACTTGTCACCTACTTTGAGCTAATTTTTGCATATAGTGCAAATTATGGATCAGAGTTCATTTTTTTTCATATGACTATCTATGCCTTTTGTTAAAAAGAGACTATTTTTTTCTCTCCTGAATTGTCTTTGCATCTTTGTCAAAAATCAATTGTCTATATATGTGTAAGTCTATTTCTGGCCCCCCAAGTCCACTCCCCTGACCTACTTATCTGTCTTGATGCCCATACCACACTGTCTCAATTAACATAGCTTAATAATAAGCCTTACCATCAGGCAGTGTTAGTCCTCCAACTTTGTTCAGTTTCATTTTTTGTTGTTGCTGTTATTCTAGTTCCTTTTTATTTCCATATGAATTGCAGAATTGGCTTGCCAATTTCTACAATTCCATACTGCTGCACACCCTTCTCTCTCTTTGGAGCACTTGACAGGAAAACAAACAGGGAAACCTGAGCTGGGATTGGTGGTACTACAACTGCACAAGCACTCAAGAACACTGAATTGAATTCAAAGTACGTTCTCTCCATCTCCCAAATGAAACAAGGGTGGGTTTTTATGCTTCAAGCAAAGCATCCCAGGGTCAAAGGGGACAGGCATCTGAGCTCTTAAGTGAGCCTGTCTCCTCACTCTGGGCACAGAAGATTGCATCTTATTCTTCCATTAGAGCATGCTCTCTTCTCTGTTCTTCCCTGGCCATCGGGTGTGGTTCCTATCCATGAGGAGTTTCCAGGCTGTACCTCTGTCTTCTACATTTGGGTAACCAGAGCTCAGAACAAAAATAATTCAGTCCTCAGTGGACACAGAGGGAGTGGGGGTTGAAGGAAAATGTACACTGGGAAATCCAATGGAGTAACAATTGGTGAGCATTCCTTTAGTAGCTTTAAAAGGTTTTTTGGAAGAGGGGGCAGGGTCCAGAAGTAATAATTGTTCTCACATAGAACATGCTAGGCTCTATGAAAAGCTTTGCTCTACATGTATTTTCTCAGTCTTCAAAAGCATCTAATGAGGAAGGAATATAATATATTCCAGATGAAGCAAGGCCAGTTAAGGTTGAATAACTTGCCCAAGTGACCCTGGCTGTTGTGGCTCAGTGGGTTGGTGCCAGCCTGCAAACCCAAGTGTCACTGGTTCAATTTCCAGTCAGGGCACATAGCCAGGTTGCAAGCCAGGTCTCCAGCCAGGTCCTTAGCTGGAGGTAGGTGAAAGGTAACCCATACATTGATGTCTCTCTCCCTTCCTCTCTGCCCTTCTCTTTGAAAATAATGAATAAAAACATTTTTTTAAATTAAAAAAATAACTTGCCCAAGTCACTGCAAGCAAGTGGCAGAGCCAGAATAAGTAAGAATCCAGAGCTGTCTGATTCCAAAGCCCACAATTTTGACTGAATCCCAGGAAGATTTTGCCTTTATGGATGGGAGATGGAAAAGCCCCATAACTGTGTGCACATAATTATTAACATGATTTAATGAGCTGCTACTATGAGCCAGAATTGTACCCAGGACCATCTGACTTACCATATGTGATTCAACAGACAAGAAAAAAGTCTGACTCTCCTCTAGCCAACTTGGGAAGCCACACCCTGACAAGAAAGGCCCTCACTGATGGAATTAAAAACAGAAAGGAAAAACCTGGGATGCCAGTTTCTTTGGGAAAGGGTCACCTGGCACAGACTCTAAAACCAGCTCTAGCACAAAATAGAATTTATGGATTCTGGTACCAACCAGCCAGAGATAGTGTAGCTTTGGGCACAATGGGATCATTCTCACCAGGTTCTTCCCAGGTAGCAGCTATGTGGCTGGGAAGAACACATAGCTGAGTGTTCTAGGGTTACATTCACCCTGCTTAAAAACTTCTCTTAAAAAGAGTTCCAACAAAAATCCCAAGTAGGCCCATTCCAGAACCATCCATGATACTCCACTGGGCCAGGCCTGAGTTTCCTGTCACTCCTGGAAAAAGGATGGAAGCCAGCACAAGTGCCCCTGCTGGAGAGCAGGAGAGTGGTAGATTCCAGAGGAAAAGGGAGATACCGTTGCCAGAAGGTGATCAGCCCAGCAGGCAGAAAAACAGATGTCCACGCTGACTTGGATATCCAGGGCAGACCTGCCCAGAATACAAGGCATGGGCTAATAACACTGTGTTTGTTTTCCTAGATTCTCCTTCTGGTATTGACCTTCACAAACTTAGAGACATGTGCCTGCTTCCAGCGGCTGGATCCTCCTTTGTCCTCTTCCAGCCAACGAATCTGAAGGTCTGGCACTTACCACCTGCATAAGGCACGGGCTTCTTTCTGCTTTAACGGTGACCCTATTTCAGATTTATACACACACTCCAGACCTCCATGCACAGAAACTGTATGCATGTTCTGTCCTGGAATCTGAGCTTGCAATGTGATTTGTGTCAGTAAGGACAATGAGAAGGACATTTTGAATTAAAAATGTCTCCATATGATCACTGTGCCTACTTTTCTCTACCCAACAGTGTGTGGTTGAGGGAGACAAGGCAGCTCTTTGCCCTCTCACCTGGTACCCTTGCAGAATCATACTTTGTCCCGGGTCCAACAGGTCCAACCAGGCTGTGAGTTTTCTCCAAAAGCTATTGTTGGCTCCAATTAACTGGACAATTTAATACGAGACAACTGAGACCAAGTTGACCACCAAGATATCCATGATAAGTGACCAGGCCCCAAACTGCTGTGCTTTCTCTGGCCCAGCACTGCCCAGCATCTGGGGCAAAGGAACCTCAAACGGCATACGGCAGACCCTCCTTCCAAGGGAGAAACGCATGTGTGAGATGTTTTCACGTGCAGCAGCAGCAGCCACTGCAGCAAAAAAGGCAAGTTCAAAGGTAATTGGACGAGGAGTTTTAAGCACGGCTGTTCCCGCAGCAAACTGTTTCATGAATACCCATCGGGATCTGTCCATATGGACAGCAGAAGGGCTCCTGCTGTTCTTTTGCTAATAAAAACTGTTGTGATTACATTTCCAATCCTCTCGGAACAGGGCCTCCATAGGGCTGCAGCCTGGCGTGCCGAGGAAGTGTCTTCCGGGCTGAGGAGCAGCAGCCCACCTTGCCCAGGAGGGACGGGAAGCCCGGCGCCCACTAGGTGCGGAAGGAGAGGCCTCGGGGGAGTGTGCAGCTGAACAGGTGTGTAAGTGTATCTGCGACTATGTAGTCTCACACACACCACTCACAAACACCAGAAAATCTTAATTAATAGAGCAACCTTCCATAAGTGGTTCCAGTTACTGGCACTTTCCAGTTAATTAGAGGTTAACCGGCAATCGCTTTTTTTATTTCAGCCTCCTTGTTAAAGTACATTAGTCTAATTTCACCCCTACCCTCATGTCTCAGCTCCAGCTATTACCTTTGTTAGGACCGGCCTCCCACGTTCTCTATCAAAATCCTACCTGTCCTCCGCATGCTGCATCAGCTCCAATGCTGCTCCTCCATGATGCTTCCTCTGGTTCCTGGTGTTGGGTGTTAGACGGGAAAAATTTACCCCCTGAATTTCCCCAGCTCTCTGGGGTCTCCTCTTATACAACACTTACCATTTTCTCTATTGCCTTCTCTCCCCTAGGAAGCCATTGCCAGAGTCTTGCCTCGGAAGCCCAGTGCCAGGGGCACAGGGTCTGGGGCACAGTAGGTGAACAATAACTGCTCATTAAACAAATTAATGCAACCTAGGGGGGTAGGAGCTGGGATCAATAAAAATTCAAAACCTTCAGAATGCTTAAAATTTTCATTTTTTGTTTGTTTTTTAATTTGCAGTTTTTAAAAAAATCCATTCCTGCTTTTCCTTATTTCCCTTATTCTCATAAAGAATTAAACATTATTTAAAAGCTCAATTAATTGGGTACTTGTTGATCTAAAATGTATCCCCTGGAAATTCAGGGTCTTGCCTTGAAGTCAGCACACAGACACAAGGTCCCCCAGAATGTACATATGCACAGACAAATACAGATGGCAGTGCAATTTTTTCAAAATCTCCAACATACAAAAATTCTAGTTTGCAAAATGTATTAAAGAGAAAGCTATTGTTTACCTTCTTAAAGACTTCTTGGTCTACTTAAGGAGTCGTGCCGCTGTTCCTTTCAGGGTGGACTGTCCCACCACATTTGCACATCTGATTGTTGACACTAACTACTTGACTACAAGTGTAGAGAAGCTTCCATTGGCTGTGCCTCCTTGAACTTCACTTAATGGATAAAAATAATGATGAAGCACCTCTGAGGACTGTGTAAGCAGTGACCTTAAGCTTGTTACTTAACCTCTCTGGTCCTCCATTTCCCCATCTGTTGAGTGACTTCAAGAGAATTAAGGTAGTTGAGGTCTAGTGTAGGAGTCTATCCCTTGAGCACAAAATAAATGGAACTTCAATAAAAATTTTTGAGTCTGAAAAATCAGTATACTCTCACATCTTTGCCACCAACTTTTGATCATCCCACATGTTCACTTTGCTATGGGAACAACACCACAGCCTCTGGGGCTCCACACAACAAAGGTTTATCTCTTGCTTACAAAGCCAGCTAGAGTCTGAAGAGGGCTCAGCTCCACACAGTCACTCAGGGACCATGGCTGACAGTCGGTCCCATCCACTTACAGCTGCACCACCCACCACTCTTGGCCTCTTCCACCACTGCAGCTGGGAGAGAGACCACTGTGGGGCTGAGAGAAGAGACCAGCTCTTCTCTGCTTCATCTTGAAAGTGACCCCCGAACTTCTGTCCTCAACCCATGTCCAGAGTAGTCACATGATTCTGGTGGAGCAGAAGGACTATCCGTGATGTGATCACCACTGTCTCTGCCATATCCTAGGACACTTCCCACTCCCACTACCCCATCTAAACTAAGAGAAACTAAGTCACCACCCCAACCCCCAGCCACTCAGAGTAACACCAGACTCTCCTCCATAAAATTGTCCTCCAGAAAAAGGCTAATAAGATATCAGTGTCCCCCAGCCATGGGGACAGTGCTATTAGACCTTGCCACTAATATACATGATCCATTGACATGGACAACAGGGCAGGGATGGATGGAGATGAGAGACAGTGAAGAGCAACAGGGGAAAAATTGGGACAACTGTAATAGAACAATAATTTTAAATTTTAATAAAAATAAAAAACAAACAAATAAACAATGAACCCTCCCCTATAACAATAACAGTCTGGTTGATGCCACTTCAAAATCAAATCCCCAGGATCCAGAGCAGCTGTGGGACTGACAGGCTTAGTCCCCAGCAGCATACCCGCAACATCACCCTGCTACAAAGCACTCCCCAGGCCAGCTCCTGCCTCCAGCCCCTGCTGCCCCTGCCAGCTGCTGGCCTCTGCCCACAGTGGAGACCTGTGCCTCCCAGCACACACTGTCCCTCCCCTTCCGCTTTCGGTAGCCTCCCTCCTTCCAGGCCACCTGGGCCCTTCCTCTTGTCTAGTCCCCAGTCCTTAGCCTACACTTCTGGTGGGGCAGGAAATAGCTGGAGGTGGGGCACATTCAGAGCCTGTCAGTCCTTTGGGGGCATTTTTGAAATCGAGTTTTATTCCTCCTACTTCGCTGGTCCATCTGGAGACCACATTCTTGAAGTTCACAATAAGGTTGAAGGGAAGTGACCGACTCTCCATCAATAAAGCAGAGAAGTCCCCTCTTCTACAGCCAGAGGGCGGCTTTGACCAGGAGACAGGGAAGATGGAGAGTAGCTCCCACCCTTTTCTGATGCTTCCAGGTGACTCACATCAACTCTGAATGGGTAAGAAAGTGAGTAAATGAATGAATGTCACACAACAGGTGCTTAATGAATAGCCATTCATTTATTCTTTATGGTGTTAGCTGATGTTACACATCAGCAGATCCTTTGTCCTGCCAGGAGAATTGAGCAAGATTTCTGAGTAAAGAACAACAACCTCCTCAGCTTAGTTTTTTTAGCACTCATTATGCACCAAGGTGTGTAACACATGTGGTCTTTATTTGCATTAACATTTAGTATTTTTAGCATTCATTATGCACCAAGGTGTGTAATACACATGTGATCTTTATTTGCATTATCTCTTTTGATCCTTATCACAACCTCATGAGATAGGCTATTCCTATATTATAATTATTTCTATGATAATTATTCCCATGATATGTTATTCCTATGATTAATCCTACATTACGGATTGAAGAAACTGAGGCCTAGAGTTGGTGATGAAAAGAATAGCCTCAGTCATCCAAAAAGCAAACGGCAGAGCCAGAGTAAGAGTTTAAGCACCTGTCTGGTCTCAAATGCTGCTCAGGCTCTAGGGAATGTCCAGATACAGAATCTGATTGGAATTGAATTCAGTTAGACCTTCTTGAGTACCTACTATGCACTTGTGTAGTCCACACTGGGTGGCATGGAGAATATGGAAGGGATGAGTCATGATTCCTACCCTAAAGGAACTTAAAATGCAGCAGAGGAGGCAAGATGTGGCCACAAGAGCTATGCTGACCTATGTCCCACCCCCATCACATCCTACATTATAGTGTGAAATGCCCATGAGTTCACATTCATCTGGAGGAATCAGGGAGGGCTTCCCAGAGAAGGTGACATCTGAGCCAACTGCTGGTCCTCAAAAGGAAAGTAGGATTTGTACTAGCAGATAAGGGGCAGGATAGACCAGGGACCAGAAGACTACAAAATTGGATAACAATGACAATTTAAGAGAAAGAACCCTGATCTTGGATTTCCATAGCCTGGGGTCACATGTAAACTCACACAGTAATTTTAAGGAAGTCCCTGCATTCTTGAAGCCTCTGTTTCCTTATCCAGAACACAGGGATAGTGACAATGATGTCATGTACTAGACCTATCTGAAGGATTCAGTGGTACCAATTGTAAAAGCATTGGGTAAATAGGAAATGCTGAACAAAAGTGGAGCTTTGTGGTTGCTATGACTACACAGAGGGCACAGAGGGGAGCTACACTCCTAGCTGTGCGCTTCATGATGAAGCAGAAACCACTGTTGCTGGAAGGGAGGCAGATTGTTCCTCGCTGCCCCCTCCTCTCAGGGAGCTTGAGCACAGGTTGAGTAATGTTGGCTACTGCTCCTGAGGGACCTGCAGATAACAAACACAGCTTGGGCAAAAAGTGACTTGTGCTCTTCCAGCACCATGATGACTCAAACCCAGCAACACAGGAAGGATAGTGGGATGCAGCTGTCTTCTTAATATAGCCTAAGTGCTGGTCCCAAAGGAGTGGGGAGCCTGAACCATCTTCCCAGGGCAGCTCCAAACATAAAGCTACAAACAGGCCTACAACCCATCTCAACTGCTTGGGGCCCCCAGGTGCCATGTCTGTGCCTGAGGGCTTGGCAGGACAAGGTGCAGATGAGGCAGTGAACCACCGGCTGATGACCACGATCCCCGGGACCTTTCTGAGGACACTTGGAACTCAGTGGCCCTCTGTGAAGAGCAGCACTGAATGAATTAATGTCACTGACCTCAATAAGTTTACTAAGCATCTGGATTTGGCTAAGTGCTGGTAGCATATTCATTATTCCCACTCTACAGATGAGGAAAAAAACTAAGGCACTGAGGGATAAAAGGGGCATGATTTGGTCAAGGCCACAATAATAGTCAACTGTGGAATTGGGATGTCATTGCATCTTTCTAGACCAGATACACTGATTTTGATACCCCACAATCTGTCTTCAGCCCCTGTTCCCTCTCTCTTCACTGCTTCCGTTAACCGAACTTGCCCCTTCTTCGTTCCCTCTACCCCCCATCTTCTCCAAACAGGCATAGAAGAGATGTGGACTGTTAGCTCCAGGAGGGAAGAGATTCTATGTTTTATCATCCCCTCAGCTTCTAGAACAATGCCAGGATAGAGAAGTCAGTCAATATTTGTTGAATAAATAACTCCTTTCTTTTCTCCTCTCCAACCATTAAATTTTCCATAGGCTCTACATTTAAAACACATTCAGAACATTTATCAGAATTTAAAAGATTGACCATACCAAGTGAGGATATAGGGAATTGAAATTCTCATACACTGCTGCTGGGAAGGCAAAAGGGTATGATCACTTTGGAAAAACAGTTTGGCAGTTCCTTACAAAGTTAAACATACACTTACCCTATGAACCCATGAGTCTACCGCTAGCTACCTACCCAGGGAAAAAAAAGCACTTGTCCATACAAAAATGTGTACACAAATGTTCATAACAGCTTCATTTTTAATAGCTCCAAACTGGAAACAACCCAAGTGTCCATCAATAGATGAAAGAATAAACAAACTGGTGTATCCACCCAATGGAATATCACTCATCAATAAAAAGGGAATGAACATGCAACAACAAAAAAGGCAATGATACATACAAAAACATGAATGAATCTCAAAATAATTATGAGAAACTTCTGCGTGAAAGAAGTAAAATAAGAAAAAAGCACGTTTTATTGTCTGATTTCATCTTCACAAAATTTAGAAAATGCAACAAACCTAGAATGACAGAAGGTCAATGGTCATCTGGGACTTGAGGGTGGGAGGCAAGGTAAGAACAAGCAGGGAGGAGGATTACAAAGGGGCACAAGGAAACTTCTGGAAATTAGGGATATATTCATTATCTTGATTATTGTCATGATTTCATAGATACATACATATATTAAGACATGTTGAAGTGTACACTGTATGTGTAGTTTATCATGTCAATTATATCTCAATAAATCTGGGGGGGTTCCTAAAGATATACATATATATATATATATATATATATATATATATATATATATATATTCCAAACTCCAACCATTTCTCACCACCTCCACTGCTAACAACACTGATTCAAGGATTAACCACCATCCGGAGGCCATCCTCTGTATGGCCTGGCCCTGCTGAAATTTCTCCTGTACCAGGATTGTTCACCCCTCCCTCGGTAGATGCTGTGGTCGCTGTTCACCAGGTGTGCCCACCCAGAGCCACTGTGCTGGTCGGCTGATAACCATTCACAGCTGCCCCCAACTAGAGAATTACTCTTAGCTGACAAGTCACCTTACCAGGGAGGTTACACTCCCACCCCAGGGACACCAACAGCCAGATGATTTTGCAATGTGATTCACGCTCCAGAGACCCACCTCCATCAGTCAGGCCACAGCTAGACTTTATCTGCACCCACATGATGCTCAGCTCTTTTCCCCTCCTTCCCCATCCTAACTCACTCCCTGAAGGGCTCTCCCTCAATAAATCACAGAAACCTGGATCCCTTCACAGGTTCTAGAAATCCAATCTGAGCTTCCAGCTGGTGCCAGGGGTGCACTAGGAAGCAGATCTAAAGATGAGATCTGAGTGGGTGACTCATGGGCCTGATGGCAGGTGGGGAACTGGGAATCAAGAGCAGTAGTTGTGGTGCAATGGCTGACTCCCACCTGTGCTGACTGGGATGGGATACAGGTGGAGGAGATAAACAGACACATGCAGTGTCTGCGGAGTGTGAGAGAAAGGAGACACAGTAAGTACAGGGGTATCAAATTGGTGGCTACTGCTGAACACCCAATGCTTGGAAGGGAGAAAGTGACAAGCTTGGAATAATCCACCAACAACTTAAAGCAATTGTGAGAGGCAGCGTCCATCTTCAGCAACATTTAAAGAGACCCTCACCCCCTGTGTTTGAACAACAGATAAAGCTGAGTCTGGACCCAGGGCATAATTATAAATGCAGCAGAACTTCAGAGAAAGTTGCTTTCTTGGACAGGCAATTCTCGTTTGCCAACTCAAGCCCCTGAGGGGAAGAGTAGGACCCTGACCTTTGGTGTAGCGATTCTAAATAGATATAATTATATCCCTGAATCCCAATTGCCCTGAACCCCTGGACCTGCTAAAAAGTCACACACACCCTTGCTTCAAGTGTGTATGGAAGTCTCAAATGAGGCAGGTGCCTTAGGGAACAATGCTGGCTCTCTTCACGATGTGCCTGCCCCACCTCTTCTCCTGGCCACCAGAGCCATAACTAGGACCAGATTGCAGCATGGTTTCACTGGGCACGTACCTGGTCTGCTGGGGGACCAAGAGACCATAGAGCAAAGGAGTTGTAAGACCTGATTGATGTGAACCAGCAGAAACCAGTAGAGAATGCTGGTCTGTCCAGAAAGTATCGAGCCAGTGTCAATATAATTAAAACAGTTTGTACGGCTGATACTTTCGGGAAAGACCTCGTACATGGACGTGGATGCTGAAGGAGGTAAGTGGCATAGAAAGCTTGACAAGGAAAAATCCATTGATATGGAGGCTCCTGTGTTGCAGGATCACCCTGGCAGAGTCCATGGGTTGGGGGGTGTAGTTCTCGAATGGCTGGTACGACTCTTGAAAGCTTGTGTCACAGGTTGCAGGGGAAGGGATCCAGAGGCTCAAATGGGACTACTTACTATTCAACTAACATTGAAGGACCTATGGCCCTTAAAGCCTGAAACAGTTACACTCTGGCCCTTTTACAGAAGAAGGCTGCTGATACCTGATACATGAAGATGGCTAATAATAACCTAATGCTCCTAAAAGCAAGCAAAGATATTATTTAATACATAGTACCCTATGAAATGAAGACTGGATAAGCAGAGGCTGGGGTTAGATACCCCAATGGAGAATCACAGTCCTTCGCCTAACGTGAGCCAGTTCTCAGACTCAGAACTCACCAACTATAAAAGAGGACTGGTCCCTATAAGATGGGAACTTGCAACACTATAGTAAATACACAGAGTAGTTAAGTAGTTATTCCCCTTCTGGAACTATTTTCATTTACTCAAGGGAAAGGGGAACTACAAGGTAGAAATGGAATATCCAGACCTTATAAGGGATGTTAGATAGAGGGTCTAAACTGGTGTGGGTAGTCTGCGACCAAAAGCCTCATCATGGCTCCTTCATTATAGCAGAGGCATATGGGGGTCAGGTAACAAAGGCAGCCATAGCCTGAATATGTAATTGGAATAGATCTACTTTGCAGCTGGCAGAACTTCACAATGATCCCTCAACCAGCAGAATCAATTTTCTAACACAAAAGGCTAAGGTGGCAAACCAAAACCACTTCCTGGGGAAATGGCTAAAATTAGTGTCATCCTCAAACACTAAAGATGCAGGGGAGATGGTCCCTCTGTCATATCTCCCATTTAATATACTAGTCTGATCTCCATCATAGCAGATAACAGTAAACCATACTATGAACTTAATTAAGTGGTAGCCCTATTTACAGCTTCTGAGCTGGATATAGTATCTTAAGTAGAGCAAATGTACATAGTTGCACGTGAGTGGTATGAAGCTACTGATCTGGCAAATGTTTTCTTTTCCAGACCCAACAAAAAAGAGGACCCAAAGCAGTTCACATTCACAGTTCTCTGTTCACTCTCCTTAATTTCGTCCTAATGTATCCAAAGGGCCCCAGACCATCTAGATATTCCACAGAATATCATATTGTCCACTATGTTGATAACATTGTGTATATCAGACCTTTATACGTATGCAGGAGAAGATAAGAGAAATGCAAGAGCCCAAGAAGGTTGGAAATAAACCCTACACTGAAGCAGAAACCTGTCAGAGCCATTGTTTTTAGAGGTTCCATGGTCTTAAGAATGCTAGGGCATCCCTTCCAAAATAAAGAGCAAGTTCTTGTGCCTTGCACTTTCTACCACTTAAGAAAAACCCACAAAACTGTAGAGGCAGCATATTTCAAACTTGGGGACAATGTTCCAATCCATTTGTCAGGTGATGCAGGAGACTGATAGTTTTGAGTGAGATCCAGACTGAGAAAGTGCCCTGCAACAGATTCTGACTGTGTAACAGCAGTAATTCTACTTGGGCCAAATAATACAGCAGACTTCATGGTATGTGTGGTAGAAAGGACGTTTTGTGAAATCTGTCAGGACAGTCACAGGCAGACCCATGGGGTTCTGGAGCAAAACTATGTCATTTATAGCAGAGAGCTATACACCATTCTAAAAACAGCTCCTAGCATGCTAATTGGCCATGATGGAGACAAAAGTATTTGATCATAGGACATCAAATGGCCGTGAAACCAAAACGACCCATTATGATCTGGATACTGCCAGTCCCACTAAGCCATGAGGTCAGCAGTCCATCGGAAGACAGAAGAGATATGTGCAGAATCAGGTTCAAACATGTCCACAGGGCAGAATTAACTGAACAAACAGATGGTCAATACTCTACATCACAAAACATGTCTCTTCCACAGTTCACAACTATGGTCCTATGAGAGGTTCTTCATGGCCAGGGATGGAGGAAGGAAAAGCTCAAGTTTGCTTCCTAGACCTTAGTGCATGCAGAAGATGGATACCGCTATACTATGGCCACACCTGAGCAAATAGTATAAAAGGAAGGTAATGATAATCAGTCTGGGCCTTGAGATCAGCTACTGTAATGTGGACTGCAGTTCATCCTACTTACTTTCTTCTTATAAATTTCCCCAAGTACTAGAATTCTAAAGAAGTGGGGACCAGGCAGAGTGAACTGAACGTGAAAATCAAGAGGATCTGAGTGGTGCAACTGATGGGCTGTGGCAACCATTGCCAGTGTCCCACACAGATTCCCTTTACCTGGCCAGGATTCTCATCTCCTAACCACTGAGTGTTGGCTACTAGTAGCTCCAGCTTCCTCTTACCTTGAGAATTATCCTTGCCTAGCATAAACTGCTTTGCCCAGAGGTTATACAACCCCAGAGAGCAGTCCATAGCCAAAGCCTGATATGGGAACATGAAATGTTGCTCCTCTTGCCTGAACAGGGGAGACTGCAGGGTGGTTTACATTTCAGGACCCTTTGCTACCTTGGAGATCAGACCTAGACAACAATTGACCTTTAATTATTTCTCTTTCTCTATCCTGCTTCACTTCCTCCACTAAAGGTATTTCTTTCTTTCTTTCTTTCTTTCTTTTTTTTTAAGATTTTATTTCATTATTTTTTTAAAAGATTTTATTTCATTATTTTTTTAGAAAGAGGGGAAGTGAGAGAGGCAGAGAGGGAGAGAGACGTCAACGTATGGTTGCATTTCACCTGCCTCCAGCCACAGACCTGACTGGAGACCCGGTTTGCAACCTGGTTATGTGCCCTGGCTGGGGAATCGAACCTGCAACCTATAGGTTCGCAGGCCGGCACCTTAACCACTGTGCTACCAGCCAGGGCTTCCACTAAAAATATTTCTTAAGAGCGCTGTCTCAATAAGTTGTATGTACCCAAAACCTCTGTCTCAGGCTTTGCTTTAGGAACAAGGACCAAGACCTTCCTTTAGCTGTGTCTTGCTTTTCAATGAAACCTCATCACCTAGTTCCATGATGCCTAACACAATAATTAATTAATTAATTAATTAATTAATGAAAATGGGGAAGCTCAGAAGTCAAAGGTTTCACCAAGATCATCCACATCACAAGCTGCCAAACCTTGAACTTGCATCTTTTGAGACCAAACTCTGGCACTGTGGTGTCTGAATAAATGAATAAGTAGCAGAAAAATTCATGTTTAAATAGTTTGTCCTCTGGAAACATCCATTCCAGGTTCCTGTGGCTGACCAACTAATATAAATGACTCAAAGCTTTCAAAGAGGAATAGAAACCAATATTTTTTTAACCCATGCCATGTGCCAAGCACTTTACATGCATTTCATTATTTCATCTTCATAGTAATTCTTTGGGATAGATTTTATTCACATCCCCATTGTACAGATATTTAAGAGTTAAAGCAGGGATCTCAGATGCAGGTGCCTACAAGAACCAGGTAGGTATGACATTAGCTAAAGGACCCCATTTATAGGCAGCTAAGAGTGGTGAGGAGTGTGACAAACTGACGTGTGTGTCCCACCCAAACAAAGCACTCTTTGCTCAATTCCATATAGATGATGTGCTCATCGCTCCTGCTGATTGTTCAAAAGAAACTAGAAATCACAACCGTTATGTGAAGTCTCCTAAATGGTAACTGCTAACAACTAATTCAACAAATTACAAAACCCTGTGAGGGTCAAACAAAATATGCCCAAGGCCATATCTTACCCCTGAGTCATTGGTCTTCAACTTCAGCAAAGATTCAAGCATCAAAAAAGACTGGAATAAAAGCCTGAAGGGCCCATCACACCCAATATTCTGCCATCCTGTGCTTCCAATGGCCCTTCATTGCTCTGATCACCAACTGGTGCACAGAGAGGCTTTCTCCTCTCCTGCCCCAGACAGAACCTTCCCATATCCCATAATTTCATGTTCACAAGCTGGAAACAGATAGGCTTGTGGACACAAGCCTGCTTTCTTCAAAGAAGGGGCAAGCAGAGCATTATGGGCCAAAGAAAGATTCTTAACCCCTGACCTTTCCATCATTCCTGATGCATTTCGAACTTCCACATGTTCTGATCCCTTTTGTGCCTCAGCTTGCAAGGTGTGTGCTACTGCCTCTCTGACTGGCACAGAAGCCAAGGCTCAGGGGGAATTAATGACTTGCCCAAGGTAACACAACAATGATGCTGGGGCCAGACTTGAGTTTTCCAAGATTTCACCTAGGGCTCTTTTCACACAGCCACACCATTCAAGACAAGAGCTGCCCCAGTACAGAGCTGGAGAAGCCACATGCAGCCCTCCTGCCCACGGGCACCAGCCAGCATCATATGCCACATGTGCCTGGCAGCCACAGAAGGTCCTGCTGCTCTCCCCTTGCACTCTCTGGGAAGCTCCGAGCCAAACAGAGCATTGGATGTGCTGGCTTTCTCTGTGGTCCTACTCTCTGACCCACATCTTCACTCTATACTGAGAGGTTCGTTTGTTTACTACAACATTGGGCATTGAAATGACCAAGAAGGATTTTGTAACCACTGCCTTCTGCTGTTGCTAAGAAACAGGTCCTTTAAATTCCATTTACCAAAAAGATAGAATGAGCGAGCAAGGGAGTGAGAACAAGGAAGAGATTCTTGAACATCTGGTTATCTTCTCTGGCTGTCTGGTGACTATGAAAATGAGATAAGTATATTCCAAGACGGATGCTGGCCCTCTTCAAGCCATTTTCTAGCTTTCCTCTAAGCTAATATTGTGGATCTGTGGTGGGTTTGATGGGTGTAGGAGGGGGAATGCCCTTGCCAAAAACTTGGTGGGTTTGACAGAACACCAGTCACCTTTCCTCTGCCAGTAATGACTCAGTCCCTGCTCCCCAGGCAGTGAACTCCCTGGTTCTTGAGCGGAGTGCCCACCCCGACTTCCGCTGTCAGGATAATTGTTCCATGTATTTGTATAATCCTCTCCAGCTTACTCAGGATTTTCACACATGTTACATTAGCTCTTATGGAGTAAATGTTATTTTCTGCCTCTCACAGATGAGGGTGCAGAGTATGGTGGTTAGAAAATGCACCTGTATCAGGAGTGGAGGAGTGAGTCTTCCTGCAGCTCTGCCAAGAATGGGCTCAACCACTGACTTCCCTCTTTGGGCTTCAGACAACTCAGCCAGAAACTGCAAGGTAGAGTTAGTCACAGTGTGTACTGCAGAACAATGTCCCATGAGAGGTTACTAGGTACTTGGGAAAAGAATTCTCTGGTCAAATACATTTGGGATACACTGGGTTAAAGTTAAAAAGTCTCTTCTAAAAAACAAGAGCTCTTAGAGCAGCGATTTGGCTTGGATGGTGCCAGAAGCAGGCTCTGATAGAAGGATTTAAGCACAAGGAATTTATCTGGGAGGTGATTCCAAGAATCCTGGTAGAAAAATTAAAAAGAGAGGCAGGGCAGGATAGGCAGACCAAAAGATGAGTGACCAAGCAAATGATCTGGGTGGGCAGGAGGAGTTTCATCCCAATGGGGCTCTCAGAGGTGGCCCAGGGTCATGTCTCGGCGTCATCCCATGTACACATCAACTTTGGCCAGTCACAGGCTAGGGTGGGAAAGGGTATCAGTAATTGTCACTAATTGCCTAGCACTTACTAGGGATTTCCAGGCACCAGCAGAAACACTCGGGCAGAGCTGCAAATACGAGCAGTTGGAAGTCCAGTCCACTACACTGACCAGCAGGCCCTGGGGAGAATAGCAGGGTGCTGACAGCCTCTGCCATGGGGAATAGAGTATTCAAGCCTTGTTTTATCACTACACTGGAAGAAAGCAGTTCCCATTACTCATGTTCCACAAAAGAATTCATGGCAACATCAGCTGGGGTCTCTCCAAAGGCTGGAGGGCTCAACAAAACTCAGGTAATGAGTATTAGGCCAAAGAGTCACCTTTGCTCACCATGTCTGAAAAGTCAGACAGATGAATTCTCGCAGACGTAAGACATGTTTGCCTCAGACCTGCTCTCAGTTCATTTTTCAGGACATTCCACACCCCATTTCTGAGACTCTGGCCCCATAGCCTATGTCTAGAAGGCATAATTCCAGCCCGAGCCTGAACCCATATGGTAGCTTTCTGCTAGGGCAGAATTATACTCTTATTCAAGGGTCACTCTCTCTTCCTGGGTTCCTTAGGTTAGCTGAAAATAAGAAAACCATTCTAGGGTGCCTCCTCCACTCACACTCTCTGATCCCACTGGTCAACTGGGCCTGCAGCCTTGTTTTTGAAAACTAAATAATACGAATCCCAAAAGCAGTGGTAGCAGGGTAGTTAATAGCATAGGTGCCTGAAATGGAATCATACCTTTTCTATTCATTGGGAGACCTTGAGCAAGTTATTTGTGCCTTAGGTTTCTAAAAATAGGAATAAAACAGTACTTTCCTCAGACTTATTACAATGTGTTAGTTATTATTAGAATGCAATGCACAGTGTCTAGGGACAGTATGTACTCAGGAATGGTGTCATCAGGATAGTGCCATGACAGAGCTAATGTTTATTGATCTCTCTTCAGGTACCAGACAATGTTCTAAGCATTTAAATCATTAAATCTCAACTATCTACCTACCTACCTATGCTATTGTCCTCATTATATTGATGCAGTAATGAGGTTCAGAGCAGCCACACTGTTGACACAAGGTCATTATGCAGGTAAGCAACCAGGAAGCCTTTCAGTCTCCAAGAATGGTTGTCTGATGATGGAAAACTTTTGGTGAAACAAGGTTTCATGCTGCCCAAAGGCTACTGCAGTTGCCTTCTAGGTGATCTAACCATGCCCAGTCCTTTCTCTTCCCTTATCCCAGAAATCTACAGAAAATCCTTGGACCCCAAGATAAATACCTGATCTTTTGCAGTGGAAGTTTCTCACTTCAGTTCCCTCTTGTTATCAGAACTTGACCCATGTCATAAGGTCCCCTTCTTCCAGGAAGTCTTCCATGATGCTTCCCAAACCCACCCACAAGGAGTTCTCCCTCCTCCCCCAGTGGAATACTGCCTAAAGTGAAGCTCCTTTAGCATGTCAACCTCCTGACATCTTCTTCATGTAGGTCTCCTTGCACATTTGATCTCATGAGTAGGTATGACTACCCTACAAAGGTAGAGGTATTGCCCTAAACTAAAGGCTATAATGCCTAGCCCAAGTGTGTCTTTATTGAGTCACAGTACTCAGTAAAGTAAATCCTGACACTGAGCTGGAGAAATCATCAAGCACCCTCACCCCTTCCCTGAATTTATAGAGGGGTACCAGCTTATGCCAGTCACTAAGCCAGGCAATAGAGGAACCAGACTTGAACCCAGGACTCCTGACTCCAGGTTCTGAGGACCCAGATCACTGTCCCTAGCATGATTTATAATGTTGAATTAATAGGTAACATTTCTAGCAAGGGGCTCACAAACACCCACGTTTTCCACCACACCACCCATCAGGACACGGTCCCTCTCTCACTCCCTGACCCATTTGCTCTTCCACTCCTTGTGACTTTTCTGCAAAGTAGCTGCAGGTTTATGTCCTAGTCATGAGACATTGGAATGTCAACCATTAGTCTCCATTCCCCATACTCTCAAATGAGCGGACCAAGATTAATGAAGCATCTTCTCTCAATCAAGAAACCATTTCAGGATGTGATTTTAAGACCAGTGAGTTGTGCAGATGAATTAAAACCATTTGACCTTTTCACCTTCCATGAGATTTGTGGTGCTCCCCCCTCCCCAACCCAAAAGCTTGCTCCCCACCACTTGCATTCAGCAGGGTAAGCCTGAAAGGAGAGCATTCTCTCTCAGCACTGAGCTCGCATCACTCCTAGGAGTGGTTGGTTGAGGGGGAAGTATGTGGATGTAAATTCTGGGGGGTCCTCAAACTCAATATACCCACACCTAACAAAACCTAAGAGACCCTCCCTTCTCAACAGGCAGATAGGGCCTGGGGAGGGGACCCCAAAAACCAAGTCCTAGATCATGGTCCTTGGTCCCAGTGCTCCCCTGGTCATGAGCACTGGGGAGCCCAGAACTGAGTCTAGAGCTAAGCCAGGGAAAAATTCAAAACAACAAAAAGGTAAGGCACAAGCACCGAACAATTAGAGCAGATGCCACCATACACCACCATAAAGCCAGCAGATGTGCCCCAGGGCTGTCAGCCATGGACAGAGCACTTGCTCTCCATAAGAATTTAGGATATTTATTGAGAGAGAGAGAGAAAGAGAGAGGACCAAGTAACATGGTAGGAGGCTAAAACTTAAGTCATATAAATAGTCAAGGGGCATTTTTGAAAAGAAAGAAACATCTAACCTTAAACTTAAAGTTGTAGTTTTATAACACTACTTTTTTACAACCCTTCAGCAAAGGCTTCTACACAAATGCTTTGAGAGAATGGGTTGATAGGTGTGTCTATTTGTATGTGTATGTGTTTGTTTGCCTGTGTCTGTGCACTATGTGTGCATCAGTGTGTCTGTGTGTCTATGTCCATATATGTGTGTCTGTGTATGCATGTGTGTGTGTGTCTATGTGTTGTATAGCAGGGGTAGGGGAGCAATAGAAGAAAGGGCTGAATTCCACATCTGATCCCCCATGTTTCTGGACAGGAACAACACATTTGGGATCCCTAAGTTATCACTAGACTAAATTCAGCAAAAGGTCATACCCAGAGGAGACCGTGAGCCACCCAGAACTTTTTTTAGAACTCCTAGGGTCACATTTGCTTTTAACACATCCATTCAAGGCTCAAGGAACCTGGGGTCCAAGAAAATCTTATCCAGAGCTTAATAGAGTAACCCAAGGTGACATCTGAGTTACATGTGCAAGACTGAAGTCATCCTCTGTATCTCCAGCACCCACCCATGCCTCCCTCCTATGACTGAAAGTCACCCTTGGCCAGAAGAGCTGAAATCTGGGGTCCTTCTTCACCTGGACTCTCATTGCTGGTGATTGATCAGCACCCATTTGCCCATTTCTTCCCAGCTGACAGAGCCCTCATTTGGTTTGGGGAGCACAGAGAAGGAAAGGAGGAAGTGACATTTTAGCTGAGCCTGGAAAGACATGAGATTTGGACAGAAAGAGGAGTGAAAAGGTCACTGGCATAGGTTTTGGCCAACTTGATTTCCTGTCTTATATGGTCCTGCTTTTATAACTTGTTAATAAACACTTTTCTGCTTTAAAAAAAGTAAATGCCATTTAGAGCCTGGAGCAAGTTACCTCAGTTGTAGTGATAGATGAACCCCTAAAAGAAGGGTGCCCTGGAAAGGTGGCTACATCTGTGGTTTGCAATGTCTGTTAAGGAATTTGGACTTTCTTTAGCATAAAGCCATTGAGGGTCTCTGAGCCTGGTGACAGGGAATGGAAGCCAGAAACAGTGAAGGCTGCAGACAAGCCATCTGTTTCCAAGGCTTGTCTGGGATCCACCCATTGTTCTCGGGACCCCTGATGAGCACCGCCCTCCTGTGCAGATGTTAGTGCTTAGGCCGTATGAGGGCGGGGAACATTTCACTCACATAAAATCATCCTCTCCTCATTATTTCCCATTTCCAATAAGAAAAAAATGGGCCTTTGGCCTCTGCCCATGGTTGTACTGTTCACACATGTCCACCCTGGTCAAAGGCAGGCTGGAGTGGTCTCACCAAGAGACTACATGGGGAAGGGGTGGAAGGGCAGAGCGATCAAACACCTCTCTGAGCCTCACACCTGAGCAAGCTTTGCATTTCCCAGTAGAACATGGCAGAGCACATCACCTGGGGTGGATCTACACAGAAAAACCTCCTGCACTGAAAACCAAGAAGTGAAACTATTACAGAGCCCAGACACTCACCATACCCTTATGGCTCACTCACAAGTGAAACCCCCAATCTAAATATCTGCCTTATTTGGTACCTCTTTCATAGCTTGTCAATATATATTTTTTTCTTTTTTAATATTTTATTATTTTTAGAAAGGGGAAGGGAGAGAGGCAGAGAGGGAGAGAGATATCAATGTACGGTTGCTCCTTACCTGCCTTCAGCTACAGACCTGGCTGGAGACCTGGCTTGCAGCCTGGTTATGTGCCCTGGCTGGAAATCGAACCAGCGATGCCAGGGTTTGCAGGCCGGCACCTTATCCACTGTGCCACCAGCCAGGGCCTCAATATATATTTTATGTTTAAAAACAGTTTGAGCCCTGGTCAGGTAGCTTAGTTAGTTGGAGTGTCATCCCATACACCAAAAGGTTGCAGGTTCTATTTCTGGTCAGGTCACATACCCAGGTTTCAGGTTTGGTCCCAGGTCAGGGTGCATACAGGAGGCAACCGATTAATGTTTTGCTCTCACATCAATGTCTGTCTCTCTGTCTCTGTCTCCCTCTCTCTCTCCCCGCCCCTGCCCCTTGCCCTCCCTTTCTCTCTAAAATCAGTAAACATATCCTTGGGTGAGGATTTAAAAAAAAACAAGTTTGGGACAGAGGGAAGAAAAAAGGGGATGAATGTAATAAAACAACAACAAAATTAAATTTTAAAAAAAGTTTGACTTTTTTTTTTCATTTTTCTTTTCTTGTTGTATTACATCCATCCCCTTTTTACTCCCCTCTACCCCTTCCCCAGAAGTTTGACTTTTCTTGAAGGAACATGTACTCCCCTTATATCAAGAAATTGAGAGGTTTATAATCAAATTTTTAGCAGATTGATAGAAACGCAAAGGAGAAGTATATCCTGAAATATACAAAAACCTGACTCCCCCACTACACACACACACATACACACACACAAATAAAATCCACAGCAGAACCCATGCAACTCCCTAGCCCCTTCTCCAGAGTCCCAGAAACCTCCTTGCCCTTGGCAACCAGGCCATGAAGAGCCCCCAGGCCCCTGCCAAGTCCCCACCATCTGGCATTTTTGTCTGCAAAGCACAGGCCCTTCTACCCTGGGCTGTCTGCCCACCCTGCGGGTGGAGGCCAGGCGCTGGCGAGGGCTACCTGGGTTTTGCTTCCCTGCTGTGGTAACCACATACACACACACACACTCACTCACACTCTCAGCCTTGCCTACCGCCTGGCCCTGCCACAGCGGGCTCAGGCCAGGCCTGCCTCATCTGCCTCATCTGTCCTAACCCCGCCTTCTCCATACATCAGCCAAAAGGGAGCAAATGTCAGCAGGGGAGCAAGGAAGCGAGGAAGCAGCCACAGGGGCAGCAGCAGGGCAGGAGGGAGGAAGCAAGGCCCGGGGAGAGGGGGGCAACAAGTAGGCAGGTGGCAGGGAGGGCTTCATTTGCTGGACCATCTGTCAAGAGCAAAGGAAAGGCACCCAGCTCTGCAGCCCAGAACCCCACTGCACACGCACTCACACACACACATACCCACATACATGTATACAACCCCCTGCACACATATACAGACATCTATACATGCACACATACCCACAGAATTCCACACACATATACCTTCATACCCACATCCTCTTCCACATGTGCACATATAAATATACACGAATAGGCACATGTACACATATATACAAATATGCATACCCATATATAGTCATATATGCACATACCTATGCATACACCCATGCACACAGATATACACAACCATATGCACATGTACTTAAACTAACACTCATAGGTGCATACCCCTGCACACATTTATACATGTATATAAATGCTTGCTTACATGTGTACATAAATACACATCTATGTTGTCTTCATCAGCTCAGACTGCTATTACAAAATACAGAAGACTGGGTGGCTTAAACAACAAGCTAGTGTTTCTCATGGTTCTGGAGGCTGGGAAGTCCAAGTTCAAGATACTGGTAGATTCAGTGTCTGGTGAGGACTACCTTCCTGGTTTGTAAACAGCCACCTTCTAGCTGTGTCCTTATATGGTGGAGAGAGAGAGC
Source organism: Noctilio leporinus (assembly GCA_004026585.1). Taxonomy (NCBI): domain Eukaryota; kingdom Metazoa; phylum Chordata; class Mammalia; order Chiroptera; family Noctilionidae; genus Noctilio; species Noctilio leporinus. Next base: position 29,766 of record PVIW01008519.1, read on the forward strand.
ACTCCTGCCTCTTCCTTTTTATAAGGGCATTAATTGTATCATGAGCACCCACCCTCATGGCCTCATCTAACCTCCCAATTAGGACACCTCTAAATACCAATATGTAAATTTGGGGGCAGGACACAAACATTCAATCCATAGCATATGTGAACATACAAAAACATGTGTGCACATGTATATGTAGTCATACACATGCACAGACCCATACACACATATATACAACCATATACATTTACATGTTTATACTAAGTACTCATGTAGTAGTTAAAACAAGCACATTCATAAAATCTCATACCTCCACATACACACTCACAATTATACATACCTGTGCACAAATAAACACATACAGAAGTGTACATGTACATTTGCTCACAAATGCACATTTAACACAGACATATATACTTATACAGATTCATACTATCCCACGCACATAGAGATACACTCATGCACATACATACTTACTCACATGCACATCATGTCCTTACATATATTTCCACAATTACATAAGTGCATACACATGAGCATATAAATATTCAATCACATGCAAATGTAGATATATATGCCCATTCTCTCTCCCTCTCTCTCTCAAACACACACACACACACACACACACACACACACAGGCTCAGCCTACTGGCTACCTTTTCTCCCCTTCGAGAAAAATCACATTGCTGCTGATGCCCAGGAGCTTCCCATGGGGCCCCACCACTGCATCTGCCACCATCTCCCCGCAATCCCCACCACCAACACATTTACCCTCCCCTGCCTCTACCACCTCGAATCGTCTGCTGCCCATCAGGGAGATACCTGGTCTAGCCATTCTCAAGCCCGGCCACACATCAGAAGCACACGGGCACTGTCCACTAATACTGACCTTGGAACCTCACCCCAGAGTTTCTGATTTAATTGCTATGAGATGGGACCTGGGTAATGAGTTAAGTTTACAGCCTCTCTGGCATAAATGCCCATTCCCAGCTTCATAACCTCAGGGACTTTAAGCTGCTTAAACCATCAGGTCTTTCTCCACCTCCAAACTGGGCACAACGATTATGCCCATTTCATAGGCTTGTTCTGCGGATTAAATCAGGTAATCCAGCCAAAACACACAATACCTGGTCCATAGTAATAGCGCATACATGCTATATATTGCTACTATTATTGATTTTATACTACCTCTGTATGTTTCTGAAAAAATGTGAAGTCCAAAGTTTTTTAAATCTGAAAGTGAGTGGCCTGAAATCTGTATGACCCAGAAACCACCTGAGGCCCATCTAGTCAAACTCCTGATCCCTTTCCCCTGTGGCACTAAAGGTCGGTCCATTAAGTACTTCCCCATTGGAAGTCAGCTTGAAGATCAGACACCAGCCTCTTCCTGCTCACTATCCTCCTTTCTGACTGTTCTTTAGTGCAAACATCAGCAGAGACAACAGCCCAGGGCTGCACAGCTGAGAGCAACTCCCACCACGCAGGCGTATCACCACTCCAGCCCTGCAGTCATAGTCAGTTCCCACCTTGGCAACGAGAAAGCAGAGGCACAGAGAATGTGAGCAATGTGCACCAAGTCACATAGTCATTTAGGCAGCAGATGTGCCTGGGTCCACAGGCTCTTTCCCCATTATCATCCTGCCAGGCTTTGAGTCTTTTGCCTCCATTCTCCATGCCCCCTTCATACTCCATAGCTCCTCACCCCACAGCATCCTTCACGGCCAGGCCTATGAGCCACCGTTGTCAGGAGAGCAAGGGGTCTAGAGACTCCAATGGCAAGAGTTTAACACCATAGTGTGAAGTAGCTGATCACAGTTCTATTCTGAGGATGCTTAAAATGGAGAAAGGAGGAGAAGACAACTAAGACCGATCAATGCCTTTCTGACTTCTCTACTTTATTTAAAATTGGGACCTAGACAACAAGCGGGAAAGATGGAACAAGACAGTATTGCTGGCTACCTCCTAGGCCTGCGGCACTGTTAAGACACTACTTGATTTCACTGGCCGAGTAACTCAATTGGTTAGAGGATCATTCCCATAGATCAAAGTTGTAGGTTCCACTGGAACAGGTCCTGTGCCTTCTCTGTGGCTCAGGTAGCAACATAATTAGATAACAGTGGAAGTTCAGTACTGCCAGCAGAGTCTTGCCGATGGACACCATTCTAGTCCATTCAAAATAGAATATATTAGCCCTGGCTGGTAGCACAGTGGTTAAGGCACCGGCCTGCGAACCCAAAGGTCACAGGTTCGATTCCCCAGCCAGGGCGCATAACCAGGTTGCAAACCAGGTCTCCAGTCAGGTCTGTGGCTGGAGGCAGGTGAAAAGCAACCATACATTGATGTCTCTCTCCCTCTCTGCCTCTCTCCCTTCCCCTCTTTCTAAAAATAATGAAATAAAGTCTTTAAAAAAAAAAAACAAAATAGAATATATTTTGAAATAATCTGGAGTTCTCTCCTGAACTATGGTTCTTAATAAAACTTTGAAATAAGGATAATAGCTAAGATTAAAATAGTCACATTTTCTTGAGTTCTTAGCATGTGTCAGGCACTGGTGATCATATTCCAAGTGAGATGTTATCAGATCCCACAATACCATGATGAGGAGGTGTGATCTCATCCTAAAGCAGCTAAGAAAATGAGATCACATGGCTAGATCAGAGTGCAGCTAGAACTCAAACCAGCTCAAGGCTCTGAGCATGCTCACCCTTCTGTCCTCCCTACAATAGTCAAGTGGTGTCTTTAAATTTTGTTTTTTTTAATTTTTTAATTTTTGAGAGAGAGAGAGAGAGAGAGAGAGAGAGAGAGAGAGAGAGAGAGAGAGAGAAACTGATTTGTTGTGCCACTTACTTACACATTCATTGGTTGAGTCTTGCATACTCCTGACCAGGGATTGAACCTACAACTTCAACTTCAATCTTGCCTATGCCTGACTGGGGAATGAACCTATAATTTCTACCTTGGAAAATAAAGCCAACACTAGAAAACACAAATAAGAAGTCAAAAGAGAGAGAAAGAAAACTCTGTGACATATCATTTTTAATCCTGGACCAAGTTTTACCTAAAGCTAAGCCTATCCCTATTTTAATACACTGGACAAAAATTTCTCTTTCTTCCTCAGACCTGCAACCACCCTAAACTAGGCTAAATGGGCCTGAATGTGTAGTGATTTCCAAGCATGCTCCTAGCAGGGAACAGGGGACAAATTTTGCATGAGCCCCACAGGTGAGGAAGGAAGTTCAGGGAGTGCTGGTTCAGGCAGACTCCCCTCCCTCAGAGGTTGTAGGACTTACTAGTGCTCTGGTTCTGCTCTGACTCATTCCAGGCTCCCTTCCTCTCCCTCTCCCTCCCTCTGAGAAAATAGATTCAGACACCGCTGGGGCCACTGGGATCACTCAGCCAGGCAGGCTTCCCATAGGTATGTAACTTGCTCTGCCCAGGAAGGTGGTGGGACACCTGGGGGCAGGTGCTCTTGGATTTTTTTTTTTTTAAGCCAGGGGAGAGTGCCAACGCAGTCCCCCACTACCACACATTACGCAGTCAAGTTTCCCACATCGGGGGAAATCACAGGGGCCAGCACATCCGGAGTGCAATGGATAAGCCTCGCCCTGGGAAAACCACCTTCGTGATCAGGGTATCTCCCCTACCAGGTAAGTATATGATTATTTTAATAGACAACCAGAATCTCCAGCCTGAAGTTTCCTGCTCCTGCCCTGAGATTGGAAAGCAGATCAGGGAATCTTCCGGCAGAATATGGCCTCATTGGGGGTGGTCTGGGTTGCATGGGAGTGGCTGAGAGAGGGGGCCCACTTCACTGGCCATCTGGAGGTGGCCTCTACAGCTTGACAAGGTCAAAATGGTGCCTCCTCCATACAGCCAGAAAGAACCAAACTCTCAACAGAGTTAAATGAGAAGACCTGTTGGGCAAACCCAACAGCCAGTGTATTCATCCACAGTGGTACTTTCTCTGTGCAGACCTAGAATACTCATACCCATAGGCAGGGTCCCTCCAGGTATCTCAACCCCCAAAGTGGCCTAATGAGCATGATGTTGGGAACACAGATCCTCCTCAGGTGTGGGGAGGCCTCATGAGTTGGGCTGTCAGAACACTCAACACCCTGACCTTCTTGTCCAGGCCCCTAAACTCTGCCCCAAAACATATTTTCCAAATTTGCTTCTAGGAATCCCACTTTTCTAAGTCAGCTCTTTTCCATGATCACTTTTGTCTGTTTTTAAGTTACTTCCTTTCCAAGTTGCTATCTTTGCATTCTTTCTAATTATATTTTGAATGTAATAGTCACTAGAGAATATAAAGAATAAATGCAACAAATTTAGTTAAAATGCATAGCATTAAAATGACCACTCTTCAACTTACTATCCACCATAATTGCTAGAACTTCACCAGTAACTTGTGGCCTCCTCTCCCATCCATGTACTTTCCCCTACCCAAAGTAGCCACATCCTGAATTAGGGGTATATCATTTTTCTATATTTATCGAAATGTAGTCACATATGAGTGAATTATAAAATAGGAATGATATTCTATGTAGTCTTCTGTAGACCTGCTTAATCCACTTAACATTGTGTTTCTAAGATGTATCCATTTGTTGCAAATAGCTGAGGTGTTTAATTGCATATTATTTCTTTGCGTAAATATATCCTAATTTACATATCCACCTGTCTGTAGACATTTAAGTTGTTTGAGTGGCTAGGGGTTGTGTGCCATACTAAATATGCTGCTATTAATATCTCTGCACACACCTGTGCACATGTGATGCCCACATGCAAGAAGCTCACTGGTGTACACCTAAAAGTGGCATTGCCAAGCCAGTGGATAGTCAAGTGTTCATTTTCGGGAAAATGTCTAATTGTGTACCTATATTAGTTAAGTATGTGGTTGCCTTATTATTCACTCCCTAACTTATAAGAGAACTGATTCTAAATGTTTACCTGTGCCTGTGGCATGCAGTGTCTTGCTGTGGAGAGAGTATACCTGCCTCTCTGTCAGATGATTCATGTTGACCAAAAAAACATGAGAGGAAGTGACAAGTGACTTGTATCTAAGCAGAAACTTTATGAGCCATCACAAGGTTCCGCCCATGCTTTCTCCCTCTGCCATGAGATTCTGATGTCCCAGATGTGGACTAGCTCACCAGTCTGGATCCCAGCATAAAGATGGCACATGGAGCTGCAGCAAACACAAGTGACAAAAGATGGACTGAGGAATAAATCTTTGTTGTTATAAACTATTGAGTTTGGAGCTGTTTGTTGCTGCCTCATAATAAGAGCACAACTTGCCTGAGACAAGGCATTTGACCAGTATTTGTTAAGCATCTCTCACATACATATCAGGCATGCTGCTAGGTTCTGTAAAAGCAGTGATGCCAATAAAAGGTCCATCCACCCTGGAGATAAGTGGCAGGTCCCAAAAGCCCAAGTGGTTGTCTAGTACAACTCCCAGAGACAAACTCATCAGTTAGGATTCCTTCTGTCATAAGTGCATGCTTGATAAAGAAACATAGGAATTTATTGATTCTCATAAACAGAAAGCCCAGAAATGAAGCTTGAAGCAGGGATAGATGCAAGAGTCAACAGTATTATCACAGCCCATTCTCTGTGTCTCTTGGCTGTGTTTCCCTCTGGGTTTGTCTCTACTCTCAGACAGTTCCCAGTTCTTCTCTTCTGGTAGCAAATTGGCCCCCAGCAGATCCAAGCTGCTCCTTCACAACTTTGGGGCCACTCACTCAAACGAGTCTGACTCCCACAGCACATTGATTGGCCCATCCCTGAGCCAATCAATGTCCAGGAAGTTGGGATGCACTGATGAGATCAGGCCTGAGTCAAATAGCACCCTTGGAGCTGGTGAGGGGGTTACCCTAATAAAAACAACGTGGATCGAGAAGAGGGTAGGGGTGGATATGCTCAGAAAAAACCAGGGTACTCTTAGCAGGACAAAGAGATGCTGGACAGGCAAACCACAAACTGCCTTGCAGCAACCTCATTGTCCTTACCTTACATACACTGAGCTGGCCCCTGCTGGCTGGTGACAGATGACGGTACACAACACATCCTTCCAAACACCACATTCAGTGATATCACATTGGGAGTATTCACACCATAGGACTAGCGAGCACTACATATCAGGCCTTTAATTTACCCCAGACAACCAATTATTACACATTTACCAACATACTACTGCCACTAACCCTGTTTTCCATTAGCTATAATTCTAGCTTTTTCCCCCTGTCCCAGTGTTACTGGGACAAGTCCCTGGCCCTCTCTGGGACTTGATTTTTCACAATTGTAAAATTGGGCTGACTCTTTTTGAAGGTATCTTTCGTTTTTGATAGTTGTGAGGCTGATGCTCAGAAAGGCTGTGTGTGTGTAAGTTTACATTTTCTTTCTCTGTATCAGAAATCACAAATGCAGGCATTGGCTATAAACTCCAATATAATCTGGTGGCTGTACCTCTTCACTTGGACTATTAAATCATTTTCCCTCTAAAGGTACACATGTTGTGGCATAAGGAGCAAACTGTTGACAGATGGTAGAGAAACTTCACAGGCCCATAATTGAGACTTATTTTCATACATTCGTGCCAGTTTGAAATCTAATTGCCAATAAAACAATACTGTGATACTGCCACATCTAATACCTCTGCCACTCTCCAAAGTTACACTTGAATCCACTAGTAAATTCTAATCTCCCAGAGAAAAATATTTCCCCCTCTCCGTTAGAAAAGCAGCGCTATAAATCCACATACAGTGGTTCATTTTCAAATGCAAACCTCCTTTCTCCCGTCCCCAAAGAGGCCTCATTCGGCTAATGATAGTGCCTGCCTGAGAGCAGTAGATACTCTTTGTTTATTTGACAGAAGCCCAGATGTGCTTGGTGATCCTGTGATGAGGTCTTTGCAGAGAATCAATTTGCTAGGCCAGGTTACTGCAGCTCCTTGACTGACACAACACCAGGCTTTGGAGAGAGTTTATCCCAATAGTGGATAAGAGGCCAGAGACCCAGCGCCACCCGCTGAGCAAGGGAAGGTGCAGGAGCTCCAACCTCCTGTCCCTGCTTTTCTCTTTCTACCCTCCATGTGAAAAGGTTTGAGGAAAGATCCATCCAAATCAATTGAGGCTGCACATATTTAAAAACAGGCTTTAGCCCTGGCTGGTAGCACAGTGGATAAGGCGCCAGCCTGCGAACCCAAAGGTCGCAGGTTTGATTCCCCAGCCAGGGCACATAACCAGGTTGCAAACCAGGTCTCCAGGCAGGTCTGTGGCTGGAGGCAGGTGAACTGCAACCGTACATTGATGTCTCTCTCCCTCTCTGCCTCTCTCCCTTCCCCTGTTTCTAAAATAATGAAATAAAACCTCAAAAAAAAAAAAAAACAGGCTTTCAGTGGGCTGGATTGTTTATTCATGTCTACTGAAAAATGCAACCTATCGCCTTACACCACAAGCCTGCTAATAAAAGTGATAGCCTTTCTTCACAAGACAGCTCTGCCTGGTTTGCAAAGAAATCAGTACTGTGTGCTGAATCTGTGCCAGGTCTGGCCAAGCCCAGGTATGGTAGTGTGAATACAGCAAATTCAGTTTTTGCCCTGAGAGGAAGCTTAGCGTTTTCCCCATTTTACAGACAGTAAACTGAGACTCAGAGTGCCTAAAGAACTCTTCCGTCAGGATGCACACTGACTAGCCAAGGTGAAATTTGAACTCAGATTATCTGATTTAACTCCAAGTTCAGGTCTTTTATTACAAGGGTTGAGAAATATAGTTAATTATGGAAGCTTAATAAAGTTCAATTTCCTTTCTCCCACCTCCCAGCCCTATCCCTGCATATGGTCCCTTCTCTTCCGTTGGGACTACATCTTCCCCAACTTCCACATACAGGCCTTTAAATATTTGAAGACTGTTATCACTGTTTCCTGGAGGCCTCCCTTTTCCAAGCAAAACATATTCAGTATCAATAGACATTCCCCAAAGTGAAATAGACATTCACTTCTCAAACTGTAGTGAATACAGAACTCATCACAAGAATCTGGTGAAATGCAGATTTTCACTCAGGAGGTCTGGGTGGAGCCTGAGATTCTGTATTTCTAATCAGTTCCAGGAGGTGAGGATGCAGCTAGTCATGGACCACACTTTGAGTGGTGACCACAGGGTGCCCAGCTCATACAGGCAGCCACTGGCCACATGTGGCTATTGAGCACTTGAAGTGTTGCAGGTGCAACTGGTGAATTAAATTTTTATTGCATTTATTTTAATTATTCAAAGTTTAAAATGAAAGCAGTATGAAATATTTTCCATTAAACATAACTTTCTGTTTCAGTAGGAATATATATATATATTATATATATATAACATATAAAATATATTTATATATATAAATATATAAAATATAATATATATTATATTTATAATTAATTTATAATTAATATAATTTATATAATTAATATAAAATATAATTTATAATTAATTATTATATTTATTATTTTTAGAGAGATGGAGAGGGAGGGAGGCAGAGAGGGAGAGAGACATCAATGTATGGTTGCCTTTCACCTGCCTCCAGCTACAGACCTGGCTGGAGACCTGGCTTGCAACCTGGTTATGTGCCCGGCTGGGAATCGAACCAGCGACCTTTGGGTTTGCAGGCCGGCACCTTTCCATTGAGCCACTAGCCAGAGCCTAGGACTATATTTTAACCATTGAAAATTTACTGTCTGAATAGAGATACTTGAAGTATAAAATGCACACTGGATTTCAAAGACTTAGTATTCAGGGATAAGAAAATAACAATATCTCATTAATAATTTGTTTATACTGATTACACACTGAAATCATAATGTTTTAGATATACTGGGCTATCTAAAATATATTATTGGCAACTAGAAAATTTTAATTTAGATAGATACATAGATCTACAGACAGATAGACAGGGTTTGCATTCTTGTTCTATAAAATAACTAAGGTCTGGACTATTCACCACGCTGAGCTCCAACTCATCAACTTTCCACTGACACATGGTCTTCACACTGTACTTAAAGTCACACAACCTGAGGTTATTGGGTTGTTTTGCATGAGTTTGGGGGGCAACCACATCACATCAAGCCCTGTGTCTTGGCCTCATACAGTGTGTTGTATTTGGTGACTGACTTCCTTCACTTAGCATATGTCGTTAGGCATGACCTGATGTTCACACAGCTCTCCTCTAGCCTCTACATGTATGGTCTAGATTTTTGCAATGCTACCATGGTAAGACAGTACAGTTTTCTATATTTAGTTTCTCCTATTTGTTTCAGCCTATTCTCCCTGCCTCTTAGTGTCTTCCTGATGTCTTTTTTTTTTTTAAGTTTAAAAGTATTATTTTTAAATATATTTATTTATTTTGCTATTACAGTTGTCCCAATTTCCTCCCCTTTGCCCCCCTCCACCCGGAACCCCATTCCATCCAGCAATGTCCCCCTTAGTTCATGTCCATGAGTCATGCACGTAAGTCCTTTGGCTTCTCTATTTCCTTTGTTCTTCTTAACAAGCCCCTGTCTATTCTGTAACCCCCAATGTGTACCTTTTTTTTCCCTTTCACATCCAGACAATTCACCATTTAATTACTGCCTTCTGTCAGCTTCTCAAATCATATTAATATAAAGTTTTCTTTTCATTACTCCAAAATGCCTACATTAATTCACTGGTTTCAAGAATTACTCTTTTAAGTAATATGAATTGCAATAATACCAAACACATGCAAAGATACATTTACACCCATACATAGTTTTACATGTATTTAAAGTACATACTGGATTTTGAAGAATTAATACAAAAAATTTAAGATATGCCAACAGCTTATATAATTATTACATGTTAAATGATAGTATTTTAGATATATTGCAGCAAGATTAAGCAGGGTTTTTTTTTTCTTTAATACCTATTTTACTCTGGAATGCTATTTTTGTTAAATATATCACAGAAATGGTGTACTGCAGAACTACTTTTGTGAAAGTTGTCCTAGAGATAGTGCCAAACCCATAGTGAAAAATGAATTTGGTTTCTGAGTCAGATCCTCCCCACTCCAATAATACAACTCAACTTTATTTTAAGCTACTGGAACTACAACTTACTCTTTTTGGAGTTTTCCATCTTAAACAGTAGATTTATTTGTTTATTTAGGCAAAGGTCTTACTTTTTTCAATACCCTCTGTTTTTCCCCTCCGTATGTTTTACAAGTTGAAGCCTTCAGAAATAATGGCACTTACAGTGCTTAGCTGGTCCCCAGAGTAGAAATTATTATGTCTACTAAGTTGAGGTAAAAAATTAAAATCCCTAGGATTTAAATAATTTTGTAGAATAGTATTCTACCTATTTTTTGAACTTGTGGTTGACTTCTTATGTGGTCCTAAACTAACCCCTGAACTATTTAAGAGTCTGTTGAAGTAGAGATTAGGTATGTTCACATTTCAATAATAAAGTTTACTATAGCATTAATTCTTTTTCCCAAGTATCCCCAGTTTGGGGGCCTTCATAACTGGAAATGTATATTTCCATGATTTAGTTGAAAGGAATCTCATCTAATTTACATGTTAATATGAGAATATATATTGTCTATGTACACAAATCATATAGTTTAGTAGTTTGCAACTTCCATCCCAAATTGGTCTTCATTCTCAGCATTTTTCTAACCTAAAGATTGACTGATTTCACAACACAACCATGACCAGTTGGTTGTTATTTAAAACATAAATTGCTAACAAAATCTATATATTACATACCCACAAATAAGCACATATTCTATAACAGTGATTAAGAAAGATAGGATGTCTTCTATGTAACATTCATCCACATTTTCTTACTTTTTTTTTCTTCCTTAACTGCATTTGACTTTTCTGAGTTATTGCAAGTAACCTGATTTTCCCATATTATGAAATGACTCCAATCTAAGAAAACTTAACCTGCAGAAATACAGATACAAGTAATATACAAACTGTACCTTATTTAGTAAAATATATTTATAACAAGATCACTTCAAAGCATTCATAACTTAAAGTTAGTTCTTATCCATTCAGCTGCCCTATATCTTTTGATTGGTGCATTTAATCCATTTACCTTTGTACCTGTGTTCCTGTCTGTCTCTCTTCATCTTCTTAAAGCAGACCCTTTAGCATCTCTTGCAATGCTGGTTTGGTGGAGATGTATTCTTTTAGACTTCTTTTGACTGGGAAACTCCTTATTTCTCCTTCCATTTTGAATGAGAGACTTGCTGGGTAGAGTATTCTTGGTTGCAGGCCTTTGTTTTTCATTGCTTGAAATATTTTTTGCCATTCCCTTCTGGCTTGTGTTTCTGTAGAGAAATCAGCTGATAACCTTATGGGAGCCCCCTTGTATGTTATTAGCTGTTTCTCTCTTGCTGCTTTTGGGATTCTCTTCTTGTCTTTGAAATTTGCCATTTTCATGATGATGTGTCTTGGAGTGGGCCTGTTTGGGTTCATCTTCCTTGGGACCCTCTGTGCTTCCTGAGTTTGCATGACATTTTCTCCCCTCAAGTTAGGGAAGTTTTCTATCATTGCTTTTTCAAAGAGGTTTTCTATCCCTTGCTCCTCCTCTTCTCCTTCTGGTATCCCTATAATATGGATGTTATTACATTTCATGTTGTCCTGCAGCTCTCTTAAAACCTCTTCATTCTTTTTCAGTCTTTTTTCATTTTGTTGCACTGCCTGGGAATTATTTTCTACATTGACCTCCAGCTTGCTGATCCAATCCTCTGCTTTCTCTAGCCTGCTTTTGATTCCTTCTACTGTGTTCTTCAATTCAGAAATGCTATTCTTCATTTCCACCTGGCTCTTATTGATGGTGTCTATGTCCTTTTTAATGCTTGTGTGGTTCTCAGAAAGTTCATTGTAGCTTCCCTGGAGTTCTTTGTAGTTCCCCTGGAGTTGTTTATAGTTTTCTTTGAACTTGCTGAGCTCATTGAGCTTCTCTATCATCATTATTTTGAATTCCATGTCTGATAGGGTGCTTGCCGCCATTTCATTTTGCACTCTTTCTGGGGATTTCTCCTTTCCATTTACTATCCCTTTTATTTCTTTGTCTTCCCATTTTAGATGGTTCTTATTTGTTTCTGCTTCTTAGATTGGTCTGTTTTGATTTACTGTCTTAGAGGTGTGACCTTCTGTGGTGTAGAGGTGCACTTTTTTTAACTTCCTGAATCTGTGCTTGGTGACATCAGCTTGTGTCCCGGTCTGGGCCTAATCAGACAGTTGGAGACTACCAGAGATCCTCTGTCTTTGTCTCCTTCAGTTGTTAATCCAATCAGTCTGTGATCAATAGTCAGTTTTAGGCACCTCTGGGTGAGGCAGGTGAATTCAGGTGTTAATCCAATCAACCTGTGATCTGTCAGGTTTGGGCACTACTGGGTGGGATGGATTAATTCCTATGGGTGGGGCTGTGGCTTCCCCTCAGGCTTCCACCCTTTGGAGAAGAGTAGTCTGCAGGCTATATGGGGGATGGGTCAGCACTGGACTCACGGTCTGCTCCCTCAGTTCTCCCCCTAAAGCCACTGACCCAAACTTTTCCCAAGCTTCTCTAGTCCACTGTGCCCTCCCTCTACTGGGGCCCAGGGTAGGTGGGTGTCTGTATTTTCATGCATGGTCCCTTCATGAACTCTGTCTCTGTCAAGCCAGCTAAACCTGGCAGCTTTTTGCTTTTTACTGCTGGATGCTGTTTTACTCTCAGCTTTGTTGCTGTAGACTGGGAAGCCCAGTTGGGGGTTTAGATCCCACCCTTCTCAGGTGGAACTCCTGGCTGCTGAGACGTTTCTCCATCCCTTCAGCTGCCACCCATGGGAGCCCCACCAGCCCTCTCATGGTTCCATACTTTCTACCAGTCAAATTGTGATGAATCAGCTCTTCTGTTCTGTCCCTGGTAATAAAACTTCTCTCCAGTTGGTGTTCTGTTGGTTATTCCGGATGATTTCTCCTCAATTAATTTATAATTCTAGTTTGATCTTGGGAGGAGATTGGTGTAGCTCCACTTACTTCTCCACCATCTTGGTTCTCTCTCTCCCTGACATCTTGATTTCATCATTTAACATACCCCTCTCAACTTCACAGCTTCCTCGTATTCGATAGGCTTGCCTGTAAGTCTTCAACCAGGGCAGCAATTAAATTGTTGAAGGGGACAGGCCACCTCCTTCTACATAGACTTATCTCTGGCCCCCAGACCCTGCTTCCAGGATGACAGCAGCCCATTTATCAGCACCCTTTGGGTACTGATGTTTACTCTGCATGTCTATGCTATCAGCCAAAACCCTCCAATTCATTTATCTGCAGGAAAGTGAAAAGAAAGGGCTTGTCCACAGCTCAGCTAAGATTCCATTGTCAGAAACTGCCCTGGGGAAATAACAATAAATGTATGTGAAAATACAGCCACAAGGAAGTTTGTAACATTGCTGTTTATAATAGAAAATAGTAATGAACCACTTACATGATGTCTACAATCAGGAATTCGTTAAATAGAGTACAGTAAATCCACCTACTGGAGCAATCTGCATACATTTAAAAAATGATGGTATAGAAAAATATTTAATGACATGGAAAATTGTCCTCAATATATTTAAGTGCTAAAAGCATGTTATAGAGCAGTATGTAAAGAATTATAGTATTTTTAAGTATGTATTTATATAAGTGGGAATAAGACTGGTACAAAAATACATCAAAATGGTAAACATGGTTATCTCACAATGATGGGCTTGAAATCACTTTTCCTGCAAGTGTTCTGTTTACATTCTTGTTTAACACTTGCTTCAACTCTGTGGAGTAACTGAGATCTACTGCATTTTACAAAAGAGGCCAACACTGAGGCTCAGATAAGTTACCAACCTGTCCTGGGCTTCTCTTTGGGAAGCACAGGGCTGCCAGAGATTCAGTCTCCCATGACAAAGCCCATAACTAACTAAATTTTTTATTTTACTTAGTTTTTAATCATTTGAAATGTTTAAAACAGATTTATTGGCATACCTTAATATTCAGCCTTTTAAAGTGTATAATCAGTGGTTTTTAGCATATTAACAGAGTTCAATGACCATCACCACTCTGTCATTTTAGAACAATTTTATAAATTCCCCAAAAGAAATACTGTGCCCAACATTAGTCACTCCCAATTCTTCCCCGACCACACCCCAGTCCTTGGTAACAGTTGATCTACTTTCTGTCTCTATGGCTTTGTCTCTCTGGGCATTTAATAAAAGTGGCCTCATACAGTGTGTTGCATTTTGTGACTGACTTCTTTCACTTAGCATAATGTTTTTAAGATTCATCCATGTTGTAGTATGAATCATTACTTCATTTCTTTTTTAAAGAAGTATATTCTTTTTTTTCTTTTTAAAATATAACACTTTTTTTTTAATTTTATTTATTATTTTTAGAGATAGGGGTAGGGAGAGAGGCAGAGAGGGAGAGAGACATCTCTGTATGGTTGCCTTTCACCTGCCTCCAGCTATGGATCTGGCTGGAGACCTGGCTTGCAACCTGGTTATGTCCCTGGCTGGGAAATCAAACCAGTGACCTTTGAGTTTGCAGGCCAGTGCCTTATCCACTGTGCCACCAGCCAGGGCCATTAATTGCCCAATAACTTTCCATTTCATGGATGTACCACTTTTTATCTACCATCATTAGTTAGTTGACAGATGTTTGGGTTGTTTCCTTCTGGCTATTATGAATAATTCTGCCATTATGAACAATTTTGGGAAAACATATGTTTTTCTTTCTCTTGAATACATATCCAAAAGTAGAATTTCTAGGTCAGATGGAAACTCCATTTGTAACTTTTTTAAAAAAGATTTTATTTATTTTCTTACACAGAGGAAAAGAAAGGGAGAAAGAGGGAGAGAAACATGGATGTGTGAGAGTAACATCAATCAGTTGCCTCTCCACCCCCAAGTGTGGACCTGGCCAGCAACCCAGGCATGTGCCCTCAATGAGAATTGAACTGGCAACCTTTCAGTTCGAAATCCCGTGCTCAACCACTGAGCCACACCAGCCAGGGCCACATGTGTAACATTTTTGAGGAACTATAAAACTGTTCTCCAAAGCACTTGAACTATTCCCACCAGAATGCACAAAGATTTTAAGTTTTGGAAACAACCCATTTTAAGTGGGTTATTTATCTTTTCATTATTGGGTTATCATTCTTTTTATATTATACATACAAATCTCATATCAGATATACAACTTATAAATATTTTCTCCTGTTACATGGGTTGCCTTTTCATTTACTTAGTGATATCTTCAACACAAAACTTTTAAATTTTTATTAAGCCCAACATATCTGGGGTCTCTCTCTTCTGTTTCTTTTCTTTTTTTTTTTTTTTTTTTTTTTTTATTGTTGTTGTATTACATCCATTCCCTTTTTGCTCCTCTCTGTCCCCCTCCCCACCCACCCATCACCCCCAAAGTCAATCCCATCTGTTGTCCATGTCCATGGTTCCTTTATACTAGGTTCTTGTCTAAACTGCTCCCCTTCCTTGCCTCTTCCTCCCCCCTCCCCCAAACCCTCTTTCCCCTGACCACTAAAGGCCTATTCACTATATTCATATATTTGGTTGTGTTTTGCTTGTTGTTAGTTTTGTTCATTATTGTCCTATAATGGGTGAGATCATATTCTCTTCTGTTTCTTATGCTTTGGTATCATGTATAAGTAACTACTGCCTAACTTACCATCATGATATTTAACTCTATGTTTTCTTCTCAGAGTTTTATAGTTTTAGCTCTTAATTTTTGCAAATGGTCTCAAATAGAAGTCCAACTTCATTCTTTTATATGTGGATATCCAGTTATCAAAGAATCATTTGTTGAAAAGATTATTATTTTCCCCATTTAACTGTCTTGGCACCTTTGCCAAAAATCAACCGACTATAGGAAATGGCAGACTATACCCCTGTCTGGTAGCACAGTGGATAAGGCACCGGCCTGCAAACCTGAAAGTTGCTGGTTCGATTCCCTAGTCAGGGCACATAACCAGGTTGCAAACCAGATCTCCAGCCAGGTCCATGGCTGGAGGCAGGTGAAAGGCAACCATACACTGGTGTTTCTCTCCCTCTCTGCCTCTCTCCCTTCCTCTGTCTCTGGAAATAATAAATAAAATATTTAAAAAATAAAATACAGAAAAAAAGAAGGTGGCAGAGTAAATAAACACTGTCCTCACCTCCTCAGATGACCACATCAAAATTACAACTAAAATACAGAATAGCCATCATTGAGAATCACCTGAAGTCCAACCAAGCAGGGGTATTATAGCTAAAGATATACAGAAGAAACCATGTCTAGACTTGTAGGAGGGTCAGAAACACAGAACAGTGGTGATTAAGAATTGAGAGAGATATTTTAGCTGTGGAGGTCCCATGGTATGAGGGTTCCCAACCCACACCAGGCTCCCCAGTCCAAGGCTCCGGTGCTCAAAGAGAAGTCCTCATAACTTCTGGCTATGAGAACCGGTGGGAACTGTGGCTGAGTGAGGTGAAGGGCTTCTAGAGTCCCAGGTATTCCTCTTAAACAGCCTGCATATGGATTTTCTCAGACTCACTGGCACTGCACTCCAGCACTGGGCAGCAGCTCAAAAGGCACCAGGGACTTATGAAGAGGAACTGAATTGTCTAGCTTCAAGGCAAGAGCTAAAGGGGCAGTTTTCTCCCAGGCAGAAGTCCTGGCAAAGGCCATTGTTCTTTTTCTGACAACCCCAACCCAACCCCCACCATAGAGCCCACAGGCAGGCACCATATCTCAGGTGCCATATCTGAGTCACCATCAGTCTGGCTAACACTGTTCACCCCAACCCTGGTGATTCCTTGAGGTCTTGCCCCACTCAGTTTTCATGCCCACCCAAGCCACTTCTAGTAGCTTCCTTACACAACTAGCCTGTCTTAGCTCATGCTGCAAACTTTCCTAAAATCTCTCAAAGCCTCACAAACAGCCAACAAGCAGCCTCTGGCCTTAGCATGCCCTGTACCTCTTGCTAAGCAGCACCAAGCCCAGCATAGCAACAGCCAGCCTCAGGCACCTCCAAGGTACCTCCAGCCCGGCAACTATCTTCAGATCAATGTGTAGCTCATACCCAGTAGCCTCAGGGTAGGCACAACCCAATAGCTGAATTTGGCCTGTATCAGAGCCCCTTTTAAGAGGCCTCACAACCAACATACCTGTGGCCGGCTTCAGATCACACCGGAGCACCATCCTATCATCTCATCAAATGGCACACCCAAAGGGATGACTTGGCAGGCACAGAGCCCCACCAACCTTGCTAAAGTGAATCCAGCTCAGTAGGGTCAGTCCCTAAACAACAGCTCCTCCCCTATAGTCACAGCCAGTCCTCAATCAATCTGCCTGATGGTCAGTCCTCCTATTGATGTGCCAACAGCAATCAAGGCTCAACTACAACAGGAGGGACACAAAACCTTAACAAGGGACATCCTTGGAGCATCTGGCTCATGTGACCAGGGAAACTGTCCTTGGGCCCCACAAATAGGAGCCCACTGGCAAGATCAAGAGATGTAGCAGCTATGAAGAATACATAGTAAAAAACACAGGGAGGCAGTCAAAAGGTGGAGACAGAGAAACATGTCACAAATGAAAGAGCAGAACAAAACTTTGAAAAAAGAACTAAACAAAATGGAGCAAGACAATCCACTAGATGCAGAGTTCAAAAACACTAGTTACAAGGATACTCATTGATCTCAGTCAGAACAAAGAGATAGAAAACAAACTGCAGATAAAAAACTTTTTTTAAGTCAGAAATGAAGACTTAAATAACTGAAGTGAAGATTACATTAGAAGGAACAATAGAATAAAAATATTTTTAAAAAGAATATATAACAGGGAGTCAACAGTAAGTAGATTACATGAAGCAGAGGCTTGAATCAGCAATTTGGAAGCTAAAATAGTAGAAAACACCCAATCAGAACAGAGAAAAAGAGAATCCAAAAAAATGAGGATAGTTTAAGGGGCTTCTGGAATAACATGAAATATTTGCATTACAGGGGTCCCAGAAGGAAAACAGAAAGCAAGGAATTGAAATCCTATTTGAAAAATAATAATGACAAAAAGCTTCCCTAACCTGGTGAAGGAACTAGACATATAGCTGCAGGAAGCCCAGGCAGGCCTTAAAAAAATGAATTCAAAAAGGCCCACACCCAGATACATCATAATTAAAATTTCAGTGGTTAAAGATAAAGAGAGAATCTTAAAAGCAGCAAGAGAAAAGCAGTTAGTTATCTACAAAGAAGCTCCCATAAGAACATAAGATGATGACTCAACAGAAATCTAGACTGCCAAAAAGGAGTGGCACAAAATAGTCAAAATAATGAAAAGCAAGGACCAGCAACCACGATTATTCTACCCAGCAAAGCTGTCTTTTAGAATTGAAAGACAGATGAGGAGCTTCCCAGATAAGAAAAAGCTAGAGGAGTTCATCACCACCAAACCAGTATTACAAGAAATATTAAAGGGACTTCTTTAAGAAAAGAAAGGGGTCCTGGCTGGTGCAGCTCAGTGAATTGTGCGCCAGCGCTGTTTCAATTCCCTGTGGGTCAGATCCCCAGTTTGGGGTGTGCAAGAGGCAACCAATGGATGTTTCCCTCACACATTAATGTTTCTATCTATGTCTATTTCTCCCTTCTCCTCTCTCTGAAAATAAGTAAATTAAATCTTTTTTTAAACAGAAGAAGAAAAAGAGATTTAAAAAGATAAAAATTTCAAAAGGAATAATAGGGCAGACTGGGTGAACTGTCAATTCATGAACTGTCAATTAATGAAGTATGGTTGGTGTTGAACAAGATAAGCTGGGTCAAGCTTTTGAAGATGCTTTTGAGGTACTGAGGCAACATTCAACCGGAGATCTTCAGTACTCCCCAGATTACAAAAACTACCTGACTTTCATCAACCACTGTTCCCATGCCAGAGGAAATTCCGACTGCTACAGTGTGCCGCCTCTGGAGGAGCCTGCTTATAACTGCAGAACAGTAATAAACAGTGCTATAGACCCCTATTTTAAAGGAAATTATCAATCTCTGTAGAACGTTTCTGAAAACCAGCTGGTACAACCTCCTGTTCTCCAGCAAAAGGGAGGAAAAGGCAGGAGGAAGCTTCCATGACCATTCAAATACCTTCATGAATCCCTGTGTAATCCCGAGATGGTATCTTGTATTCAGTGAGTAGATAAAATCAAAGGCATCTGTCAGTTTGTATCAAAAACAAACAAACAAACAAAAAAAAAAAACAAAGGGAAACTTGCCCAACTTTGGGGAAAACAAAAAGGCAACCGAAAGACCATGACTTATCAGAAAATGGCCAGAGCATTGAGGAATTATGGAAGAACTGGGGAAATTCCCAAAGTCTGGAGAAAACTAACTTACCAATTCAATGAGGCCACTCTCTCCATCTTATCTCTTGGAAAAAGAGGTCTTCTACTTGCAGTATGTTCAGCCTGATCAAGGATATCTAAGTTTAAGTAACTGGAATACAAATTATAATTACGCATATGTCAATCATCATGAGCTAAGTTACCCTGATTGCTAAATGTAGTCTTACATGTTATGATTTTTTAACATCAGAAATCCCTGATGGCCCTGGCTGGTAGCACAGTGGTTAAGGCGCCGGCCTGTGAACCCAAAGGTCGCAGGTTCGATTCCCCAGCCAGGGCACATAACAAGGTTGCAAACCAGGTCTCCAGTCAGGTCTGTGGCTGGAGGCAGGTGAAAAGCAACCATACATTGATGTCTCTCTCCCTCTCTGCCTCTCTCCCTTCCCCTCTTTCTAAAAATAATGAAATAAAATCTTTAAAAAAAAAAAAGAAATCCCTGAACACCCAATACAATACAGAGATGAAGTATTGTAGAATTGTACACTTGAAACCTAGATAATTTGATTAATCAATGTCACCTGAATAAATTCAATAAAAATTAACAAGATTATATATATATGAATAATAAAGTGGCAATAAATAAATCTCTATTAATAATTATTTTAATTGTGAATGGATTAAATGTTCTAATCAAAAGACATAAGGTGGCTGAATGGATAGGAAAACCAGACCTTGCCCTGACTGATGTGTCTCAGTTTGTTGGGTGTCCTCATTCAAGGCAAAATGTCACCTGGGTTGTGGGCCTGATTGGGGCAGGGATGCTTTTGAGAGGCAGCCTATCAATTGATGTTTCTCATGCAAATCAATGTTTCTCTCTCTTTCTTTCTTTCTCACTTTCCTTCTCTCTAAAAATAAATAAATAAAATTAAAAAAAAAAAAGAAAAGAAAACAAGACCCTTACATATGCTGCCTATAAGAGACAGACTTCAGATAAAAAGACACACACGATAAAATCTTTAAAAAAAAAAAAAAAAAAAAAAAGCCCTGGCTGGTGGCACAGTGGATAAGGCACTGGCCTGTGAACCCAGTGGTTGCTGGTTCGATTCCCAGCCAGGGCGCATAACCAGGTTGCAAGCCAGGTCTCCAGCCAGATCTGTAGCTAGAGGCAGGTGAAAGGCAACCATACATGATGTTTCTCTCCCTCTTTACCTCCCTCCCTTCCCCTCTCTATAAATTAATAATAAATGAAATCTTAAAAAAAAAAAAAAGATATTTCATGAAATTGGAAATGAAAAAAGAAAAAGCTGGAGTAGCAATACTTACACCAGAAAAAATGAATTTTAAAACTAAGCCTATAACAAGAGGCAAAGAAGAACCCAGCAATTCCACTTCTGGGTATTTATCCAAAAAATCCCAAAATGCCAATTTGAAAGAAAGAAACATATACATTAAGATGTTTATTGCAGCATTATTTATAATAGCCAAGATATGGAAGCAACCAAAGTGCCCATCAATAGATGCATGGATAAAAAGATATAATATACAGGGTGTTGTGCATGCAATCAATTGACAATAACTTTGCATTTCCTTATTTCACATGCTTTTTATTAATTTTGAAAAACTATGTTCCCAAGGTTATGATTTAACATCATTGTTTCAGATATACAGTATTAAATTCTGAGAGCAACTGTCATGTCAAAGGAATATGATGTTAGAGCAACCATAATTTCTGGACTGTATGCAGAGCCAACCGCTAAGGAAATTGCAGACTTCAATAACATCCCTTTATGTACAGTTTACAACATGAAGAGGATGTATGACACCGATCCTGATGTCACCACACCAACAGGGAAAGCACATAAGGTATGCAAGGATCACACAAGTCCAGATATTTTACACAGAATCCAGGAGGTCATCAATGAAGATCCAGGATGTTTACCTTGACGTTTTGAGGGTAGTTGTATCATGGATGAAGCAAGTCACAATTGGATGTCATTTTATCTTCCAACAAAATGATGCACCAGCACATAATGCCAAAAAAGGTGCAAGAATTTCTCAGTGTCAATGTTCCTGGATTCTGGTCAAAGGAAATCTGGCCACCTAGTTCACCAGATGCAAATCTATTATGTATGCAGTGTTGGTGAGTGAAAAGTTGATAAACAACCTCATTGCAATAGAGGCTGTTAAAGCTGAGACTAAAAATATTATGATGTCCATGGATAAAGAAAAGTTAAAGCATGCTCAAGATCCCAAAGTCAAATTGAGTCTATTATTGCAGCAAATGGTGACTTATTTGAATAATGTTTAAAATAATGACTGTTTATGTATTTACATATAAGAATAAATTTATTTCAAAATATAACACTTATGGTATGTTGTTTATTTTACTAACATTTTGCTAATTGATTACATGAACCCTGTATACAAGGCCTGTCCAGAAAGTTTCCAGCCATGTACTATGAAAAATGAAGACATTTATTTAAGAAGATACAAAAAACATTGTACATCGGGCAATTGACACCTCAGTTCCCTTCAAAGTAGGCACCTTGGGACTTCACACAGTTCTCCCAATCATTATCACTGCCCATCGTATTTTGTGAATCTAATCAATGATCTGAAATCTCTTCCCTTTCAAAGATAATTTTAGTTTTAAGAAAATCCAGAAAGAACAAGGTGCCAAATCTGGGCTATAGCTGGGCTGAGTCACCTGGGTGATTTGATGTTTTGCTTAAAAACTCTGCAAGAGACTGGGTACACAAGTGGGCACACCATTGTGGTGAAGCTGCTGATCACCAGCTACCCTTAGCTTCCACAGAGGAATGGTCAAGCTTAACACAAAATTTGATGCGGCACTGGCTGGTGGCACAATGGATAAGGCGCCGGCCTGCAAACAAAAAGGTCACTGCTTCGATTCCCCAGCCACAGCACATAATGAGGTTGCAAGCCAGGTCTCCAGCCAGATCCGTAGCTGGAGGCAGGTGAAAAGCAACCATACATTGATGCCTCTCTCTGAAAATAATAAAATCTTTAAAAAAATTTTTTGATGCAGATTCATTACTCTTCTGGCTCAGTCATTTTGAATAGACAGCCACACAGTACCTTTGAATCTAAAGGGCTGTCTCTTAGACAGCCCACCAGTTTATTTTAAAACAAATACCAAACATCATATCATTTCATCTGTAAATCGTTTGATATTTATCTCTAAAATGTTCATAAACATAAACACAATACCATTATCGTATCTGAAAACATTCATATACTTTCTTAATATCATAAATTACCCAATCAGAAATCAATATTCATCTTGAAATGCTCACCTCATAAGCTCCTAGACACAGTGTTCTCCTGGTCTCCTACTATATCTCAGAGCAGTCTCCTCTTTCCAAAGGCTACAATTTTAGCCTAAAACTTCAAAAAATATGTCTCTCTTCCCAAAAAGTCTGTCCTCAGCTCTCTAGTCTGTCTTCACATTCCCTCAAGTATCCTCTCCCAGGGTACCAGAAATCAGTTCAATAATGAAGACATTCATGATGTGCTCTCATGCAAGTATTTCACATTTTCAACTGCCTAATGGAGCATCCGTAGGGGAGTCCCACTTCTAACTTCATATTATCCAAACCTAACACCTCACCTTTCTCCCAAACTTGCTTTCCTCCCAACTTCTCCATCTTAGTCATCTACCATCAGCGTTCTAATCAGCTACACTCAAAATTCCTGCCCTCTCAGTCACCTATCTTCCACTTCCCATGTGTTCCAATAGGCACACAATCCTGTCAATTTCCCTGGCCATCATGACATACCTCTGCAAAATCCTCTGTAATAGATCCTTGGGGTTTCAGCTCTCATAACCCATCCTTCCTGCTGGGAATCATTGTCATCACATTGCTGCTCAGCTCAGCTCATTATCAGTATATACTTAATGAAATCATCCCCTCACAGTCCCTTGAGTTTCTGCAGGGTTTGGCATCTTATTTGAGTCTCAAAATGCACCCAAGGAAGTGGTAGCCCAGAGAACTTAAGCTAGTTACCAAAGAAAACACAGCTGTTAACTGGTAAATTTGTGACCTCTTCCATGTCTGCAATCTTCAGGTTGTTCTATCCTGCTCAGTAAGTTTGAAGTACTACACCAGCCTTCCAGAGGATTGTGACTGAGTCACAATTGTTGGAATTCACAATTTTGATGCAAGTCAACCCAAATTGGAGAATAATCTATTTTGTTGAACAGATTCAAACCTTAGCAAAAGCAGCAGCAAAAGAGATGAGGGGAATTCTCCAGGTGCTTGATGGTACCACTCACTATATACAGTTGTTAACAGGATTTTGTCCATGAGCTATTCCAATCAGCCATGAAGATGTAGGACCAGGGTGACCAACCTAAAAGGGCACTGCTGAGATAGGGCAAGAGGGGGCAGAATATGAGGCAATAGGGAAAAAGGCTAAGTGTGTGTGCAGGGTGTGGGGCAGTTCACAACAGGGAATGTTTGAATATGAGGACAAAGACTTTGTACTTAGTTGAGCCATGGTTGTGTTTCCATTTCAAAAACTTCGCCTAGAAGAAGTTCATAAGAAAGATTGGAAAGGACTTTCAGTCAAGATGGAGGTGTGGCTTGCCTCCTTGCACTACTTCATTATTACAACAAGCAACAACAGACCAAAGATGACTCAGAATTGTCAGAAATCGAGTCAAATGGAAATTCAACAAAGAAAATAAAGAAACCACATCAATCCAGAAGATGTAGAGACATGAAGACATGGAATGAGTAGGTCCCACACCCAGGTGTGGCAGATAAAAATTTGGAAGGGATATCTCAGGAGTGAAGGGTTCTAGCACATACCAGATCCCCCCACACCACCAGCCCAGGGTACCAGTACCAGGAAGAGAAGCCCCCATAAATTCTAGCTATAAAAACCATCAGGATTAGAGTAAATGAAAAACTACTGGACTCCCTAACAGTTTCCTTTAAAGGGCCCATGCCAGACTTCTCAGACACACTCCCCTGAGCTGCAGCACCACAGAGGTAGCAGCTTGAAAGGACCCAGTGACACAGGGGGAGGAACTGACATGTCTGGCATCACAGCAAAAGCTGGGGAACAGCTCTCTCCCAGGCAGAAAGGTGGGCAGAGACCATTGTGCCTTTTTTGAGTTCTCATCCCATAGAACCACAGAACCAACAGGCAGGAGCCATTTTTGAGACTCCATCAACCTGGCTTATGCTATTTTCCCTGACCTAGTGTTTACCTGAGGCTTCGCCCCACCCAAATTATGGGCCTGCCCCCAGCCCCTAGCCCCCAGCCCCCAGCCCCATACCACTAAGCTAAGCGGCAACAGGCCAGCCAATAGCAGCAGCCAATTTTGGATTACAGTTTGGCTCCACACGGGAACCTCCAAGCCTGCACAAGTAGCAGCCATCTGAAGATTGCTTTGCAGCTCACACTGGGTTGCCCTGGGCAAAGCACAGGTGAGGGCTGATGCTAACCCGCACCACCTGGGAAACCCCAGCGCTAGCTCACCTAATGGACAGCTACAGGCCATGTAGGAGCACAAACACCTGTCCCACGCAGCTGATCCTCCACAAAGGGCTGAGATTGATGGTCAGTGGTCAAAGCTAGTCATTGTAGCTGACTAGCCTGGGTAAATCCCTCCCATAGACCTGCCAACAGCAAATAAGGCTCAACTATAAGATGATGGTGTACTCAATCCACACAGAGGGCGCACCTCAAGTACTCAGTTTGGGTGATAGGAAAGGCAGTGTCACTGGACCCTACAGGCCATGCTACCAAGACACAGAGTCATAGCAGCTCTACCTAATATACAGAAACAAACACAGGGAGGCTGCTAAAATGTGGAGAAAAAGAAACATGGCCTAAATGAAAGAACATACATATCAAAACTCCAGAAAAAGAACTAAACAAAATGGAGATGAGCAGTCTATCAGATGCAAAGCTCAAAACACTGGTTATAAGGATGTTCAAGGAACTCAGTGAATACTGCAAAAGCATAAAAAAAAGCCAGGCAGAAATTAAGACTATGCTAAGGTAAATGAGCAATTTACAGAGAATCAACATAGAGTGGATAAAGCCAAGAATCAAATCAATGACATATAACCTAAGGAAACAAAAACAACCAAGCAGAACAACAAAAAGAAAAAAATAATCCAAAAAAACAAGGATCGTGTAAGAAACCTCTGAGACAACTTCATGTGAACCAACATTGACATCATAGGAATGCCAGAAGGAGAAGAGAAAGAGCCAAAAACTGGCTTTGAAAAAATAATGAAAGAAGACTTTCCTGATTTGATGAAGGAAATAGACATCCAACTCCAGCAAGGACAAAGAATACTAAACAAGACAAATGTAAACAGGTCCACACAAAGACATATCATAATGAAAATGCCAAAGGTTAAAGATGAAGAAAGAATCTTAAAAGCATCAAGAAAAAGGCAGTCAGTTACCTACAGGAGAATTCCCATAAGACTGTCAGCTGATTCTCAAAAGAAACTTTTTGGGCTATCGAGAACTGACAAGAAATATTCAGTCATTTAAATGGAAAGCAGAGACCTACAGCCAAGATTGCCCTACCCAGTAAATTTATCATTTAGAATCGAAGGGCAGATAAAGAGCTTCCTAGACAAGGTAAAGCTAAAGGAGTTTAACATCACCAAGCCCTCATTATACGAAATGTTAAAGGGACTTATTTAAGAAAAAGAAGAAGATCAAAACTACGAATAAAAAAATGGCAATAAATACAAAAGTATGAACAACTGAATCTAAAAAACAAATTAAGCAAACAAAAAGAACAGAGACTGAATCATGGATAGAGAGCATTTTGATGGTTGACAGGTGTGAGGAGGGTGTGAGGGAATGGATGAAGAAGTGAGAGAATTAAGAAGTACAAATAGGTAGTCACAGAATAGACATGAGGATGTAAAGTACAACATAGGAAATGCAATAGCCAAAGAAGTTATGCACATGACCCATGGACATGAACAAAGGTATGGGATTGCCTAAGGGAGTAAGGAGTGCTGGGTCAGGGGTGGAGCAAAAGGGAAATATGGGACTACTTTAACAGTGTAATCAATAAAATGTTTGAGAAAGAAGGAAGAAACTTTTACTTTTCATGAGAGCATGGATGGAATTGGAGACTGTTATGCTAAATGAAATAAGCCAGTCATGAAAGACAAGTACCATATGATCTCACCTATAAGAGGAATCTAAAGAACAGAATAAATCAACAAACAAAATAGAACCACAAGCATGGAAACCTGGAACAGACTGACAGTTACCAGAGGTGAAAAGGAGAAAGATAATGGTGAAAAGAAAGGGAAGGGACTAATCAAAGAACATGTATGGATAATACATGGACATGGACCACAGTGTGAGGATTGACTGTGGGAATGAGGGGTGGGCTGAGTGGAGGAGGACAAAGAGGGGAAAACTGGAACAATGGTAATAGAATAACAATAAAAATAAATAACTAAAACCTTTGTTTGTTTGTTTTTTAAGAAGATTGATGAAGAAGAATCTGAGGTTGGCTGAGATCTGAGTTTCAGTCTAAGTTTCTCCACTAATACATAGCACTTTGTTTTGGGCCCTCTTCTATGTACTTCACATATATCAACTCAATTCTCATAACTCTATAAAGTTAATTTTATCCCCATTTTACAGATGAGAAAACAGAGACACAGTAAAGTTAAATATCTTTCTTAAGGTCCCATGGCTAGTAAGTCATGAAGCCAGGGTTCAAACCCAGACCATCTGGTCTTAGAGTCTATGCTCTGAATTAATATACTCTACCACATCCCTACTGGGCCATCCATCCTCGGCCAGTCACTACGCCCACTCTAAATTTGGTTTCCCCATTTCAAATTGACTCCATGATCTCTGAAGTCCTTTTCAGGGCAGGAAGGCATAGTTTGAACTTGCAGTTTTTAATGTGGGCCAGACATCTCCCTCCCCTGCCTGATGAGGGAGTTTAAAAGTCATAAACTCAATACAACAAAGAGAACAGGGTGAGACATCAATGGAAAAGCAATTTCATGTATTTCTAGAATACAGAAACTTGCTGAAAATTGATGATGTAGGATGGAAGAGGAGGCAGTCTGCATCACATGAGAATGAGATTACAGCCAATGACGAAGCTATCCTCCATGTCTACCCAGAGAGGTTTGAGATGCAAAGTTACCAAGAAAAAAGGAACTCAAGAAGGCAACTCATGGAATAAATATAGGGAATCAAACTAAAATCTTAATAATGCTCCTCAGTCCTCCCACCACATCCCACTACACCCCACGAGCAATGAGCCCCACATCAAAACATGCATCACCCAATGAAGAAGAATTGCACACTCAGAAATTGACATGAACTATCTGGGAAGACCAAAGATAGCTGATAAGGGTATTACAGCCTTCATTTTATGGTATTCAGGTTCTCTCAGGTAATAGCAGCTTCCTGTTCACCCACCAAACCCTATGTCCTCACAGCTCTAAAGCCACTTTCTTTTTCTTTTCTTTTTAAGATTATATTCATTATTTTTAGAGAGAAGGGAAGGGAGGGAGGAAGAAAAAGAGAGAAACATCAACGTATGGCTGTCTTTCACCTTCCTCCAGCCACCAACCTGGCTGGAGACCTAGCTTGCAACCTGGTTATGCGCCCTGAATGGGAATCGAACCAGCAACCTTCAGGTTCGCAGGCCAGCACCTATCCAATGAGCTACCACCCAGGGCCTAAAGTTACTCTTAAACATGAATGGAAAACTCAGAATCACCAGACACTTGAGGCAAGCTATCAACATGAAAGCAAGAAACCAATAAATAGACAAAAACAGAGCCACAAGGAAGCTATGATAATTCAACCCACAGAAAAACAAAGAGATTCAATAAGCTACTTATTCATGAAATAAGAAAAGTAAAAAATGAAACAAGTAGAAGATAAAGTAAAAGACAGAATGAGAAAGAGTTGCTGGAAATTTAAAATGAGACTATGAAAATAAAATTTTCCACAAGGAGGACTGGAAAATAGAGTCAAGGAATTCTTCATAGATTAAAACAAAGAATGTGTGCAAAAATGGTAGGAATAGCCTTGGCTGATGTGGCTCAGTGGATTAAGCACCTGCCTGTGAACTGAAAGGTCACCAGTTAGATTCCCAGTCAGGGCACTTGCCTGGATTGTAGGCCAGGTCCCCAGCTGGGGGCATGCAAGAGGCAGCTGCAATCAATGGATGTTTCTCTAGCACATTGGGGTTTCTGTCTCTCTCCCTCCTTTCCCCTTGCTCTAAAAATAAATAAATAAAATATTTTTAAAATGGTAGGAGTGAATACAGTGATTACGTTAAGCTGTTCAACATTTGACTAATAGGAATTTAAGAAAAAAATAAGAGAGGAGAGGTACTTCTCCCCAGAGAGTGACAGGACAGGCATTCCAAGTTTAAGGAAGTGCACACGCAGGACACAGAGGCCTGAGAGAGCATAAACTGTCTAGAGAATTGAAAGTGGTTCTGTGAGTCAGAAGGACAGGATTCCTAAAAGTAAGGGCAGGGAGATGAGATCTCAGATATAGGACCAGAAAGTCCTTGAATATCACACAAAGATGCTTGATCTTTAACCTACAGGCTTTTGAGAATGGTTTAAGCAGAGGAACAAGATGATCAGGTTTGCAATGAGCAAAGATTAGTTTAGAGCCCAAAATATGGGAGATGAACTGTTCTAGTTATCAACTGCTGTGCAGCAAATAGCCTCAAAGTGACTTAAAACAACAGTCATATTTGCTGGCAAATCTGTAATTTGGACAGGTTTCAATGGGGACAGTGGTCTCTCTGCTTTATGTGACACCAGCAGGGGTTGCTCAAATACTGGGAGTGACTCAATGGTTTAGAAACTAGAATCACTAAAAAGCTGATACAACTCTTACCTCTCATCTCCTTGGAAAAATGAAGAGAATGGCTTTCCCTAGATTCCCAGAAAATATCTCATCAAGTCTCATGGAATCTGTCTGGGTTACACATGTACATCCCTGAACCAATATCTGTGGCCCAGGCAACTCAATACACTGATTGGCTGGCTTTGATGACATGCTTTCCCTCCCTTGAGCTGGAAAGAAACCCCACCCTAGTATGGATGAGAGTGGCAATGGGGAGCACCTCCAAATGGTAAGCAGAGGAAGAAGGGGGGTGGATTTGGGGAAGACAAATCTCAGGTGGATTTGTCTGCTTGTTCCTCCCCTCCCCCTCTGCTGCTCTTCCATGGAAAGAAGCTAGCTCCCTGTTCTCAGGTCTTGCTGAGTGGAAGGAATGCTAATTCCCCTAACTGAAGAGCTCTGTACTCAGAAGGGCCATTTACACATGGCTCAATATGACTGACGAAGCATAAACTAATTAATTCCTGTAGTGAGAGCATTCCTATCAGGTTTTTCCCAAATAGCAATGAATCATTATCAGCAAAAACCTTAATATCTGCTTACTCAATCAATCCACTGCTAGTCACATACTATTAACATTATCTGCACTGTTGCCCCAGTACCAGGCAGCCTGTATCCCCAGCCTCCAGAGCCTCATTAGCCTGTGTAGCCAGAGGACCTCAGGCCTGAGGATTTTATTATGGGCACCAGGGTGCAGCTTCCTGGAGGAATGGTTGTGAGCACAGTGAAAGAATGACCTATTTCTAACTCTTATAATCAAAACAAATTTCAGAACTGAAGGGGTCTTTGAGAAAAATGATCCTTCAGCCTCTTTACACATTTCTGATGGCAAGTGACCTCATGACCTGACAAGGCAACACATTTTACCATTTTGCACATCTGACTATTAAAGTTTCTCAGTCTGTGTCCAATTAATTAGTTAATTATATCCAAATTTGAAGCGGCCTGAATGAATACGTCCAATGCAAAGGTACAAAGGAGCAGGAAAAAGAAATAAAACAAGGGATAAGATTAGCTTGCAGTGCTCGCTTCGGCAGCACATATACTAAAATTGGAATGATACAGAGAAGATTATCATGGCCCCTGTGCAAGGATGACACGCAAATTCGTGAAGCGTTCCATATTTTTAATCTGGGAGACGGCAACATTGAACTCTACAAATATCCTATCACAGAAGGGTGCTCAACTAAGGCAAGGAAGCAAAGCAGGTTAACCCAAGGAAAGTACAAAAATAAATAAATAAAGAGCAAGCAAGAACAGACACCCAAAATGGGGAAAAAAAGAATCAGTCCATCACCGAAAGGAAAGGAAGAATCCCCAGAAAGAACACAAAATGAAACAGAGGCACCTGGAATATCAGATCAGGAATTCAAAAGAATGATGATAGAGAA